>JAQGBT010007387.1:0-11063 GCA_034698585.1 Disparrhopalites patrizii
AAGGCCTGAATTTGGGGACGTGTTCCCCAAAAAATAAAATGGTCTCTATGCGGTTGGTCAAATTGCACTGTTTTATGAAGGAAATTTGTGATGGAATATTTCTGCTGGTTTTTTAGCAGCGATAGAACAATTGCGCTGTGATGTGGAACGTGCCGCTTCGTTGGAATTCGGGATCGTAATTGATTAGCTGGCGCGTAAAATGTCTTGTTTTGTGGGGCATTGTAATAGCTCACAGGAAATGCCGAATTTGTACGAAAATCATCTCCGTCTTCAAGTAACTCTGGAGGAACAATGTAAACGAAATCAGTTTTGAAATTTCGGAAAAAATTTGTAGCTAAGTCCAGCTTGCATCCCGAAACCGTAGTAGCCGTTGCTGGTTGAATTGAAAACAGGGAGAAAAAAATTAACCACCATTTGGGAAAAGCTACAAACGCTGCCATTTTCTCAGGAAACCTTATGAAATATAATCTGAGTTCCGAATATTCTCGTAAAACGTACCAACCTTCAACCAAGTATTTTACAAGTACCTACAACCTAAGCGACTTGTTTACTCAACCGCATGCGAGCAAAATGAATAATTTCCACTTTCATAATTGCTTGGAGTTGTTTATTTGTTACGACAAAGATTAGCATTGTATAACAATTGCATCATCCCATTGTCATCCAAGACAATGCCCTATCATCCCACATGAGTGTGATGATGTGGAGGATTACAAGAGAGTAATTATGCGAATGATCACTATCTTATAATATCATCAACGGAACACTAATTTAGCCTACACAAACAACGTGGGTATTTCTTCCCATTATGTGGGATATTTTTGGACACTGAATATTTGTATGTTTTTTGTTTTTCTAGCTTTGTTTTACTACTTGTTTCGTATCCCGTAATGCATAGCGTAACGCTTTGTACGATAGTTTTATTTTTCCGTACAAAAATGGACTCAAAAATGGCACTGAATAACGAATGCATGTACATAAGTGGACGGTTTGTCATTCAAATTACGTACGTATGCAGACCTATAATTTATGAAGAAGAGAGAATTATATAAGAAATTATCAAGAACCTATATTTCGGTTTAATCGAAATGTAGGTTGTCTGTAGGTTGAATTTGTAAACAATTAGTACCGTGTCACATCCTAAAAACCGTATTGGGTACCATCATTTCATACGACAGTCAATGCGTAGTTCTTTCCTCATAATTACTAGGCGTCTTGTCACAGTCATTTTCTCTCTGGTTTTTCTCTGCTGACAGTCCTTGTAATTTCTCCGTTATCCATTATCTCGACCTCCATTATTCCCTCGTTGCGAGTGAGATATAATCTGAGTTTCGAATATTCTCGTAAAACCTGCCAGCCTTCGAACATGTATTTTACAAATACAACCTAAAAGACTTGTTTACTCAACCGTATACGAGCAAAATGAATAATTTCCACTTTCATAATTGCCTGGAGTTGTTTCTTTGTTACGACAAAGATTTCCCTTTGCCACAACATGTATTTTCCAGCTTTTTGCGCTAACCCTGCATTTAAATTTTAATCTGTTTTTCGATGTTCCTAATATTGTGGGCTATTAGCTCAAGTTGAAAAACATTTACCATTTAATCCCACACGTTGCACAAACGTGACCAATAGAAACGCAATTGTATGTGCGGTTTTTATACAAGAATACATTGATGCTCTGTAATAATATTCCCTACACAAATATAATAAGGTCTGGATATATGTAGGTAGTACATACATAGATCCAAAAACATGCTGGTACAGACAGTTTTGTGACAGTGCAAAAATAAACAAATAAAAGGGTCTAAATTTGAGTTGGATCATATATTTATCCAAAATGAATGCACACTGACTATGTATATATATGTATGCTATGGCTATCCCGTAACAATTAAAACAAGTCAAAATTTCTTAATCTGTAGTCATTATGCGCGATGTGTTTACATTGTTTATATATAATTACACTATATCATTAAATTTATCCGAGCCGTCTATGGGCGTTCGACATTGTAGGACGGACAGGGAAAATTTTTACCTTGTAAGAATTTAACCTTGTAAGTGAGTTTCGTCACTGTCATTTTCGCTCTGGTGTTCCTCTTCCTTGCAGTCACTCTCGTTTATCCTTTCCATTATCCCGTCCTAACCTCCATTATTTTTTCGCTGCAAGTGTAATAGAATCTACGTTTCGAATATTGTCGTAAAACGTATCGACATTCAACGAAATATTTTACAAATGCAACCTATACGACTTACTTACTGTTTACGAGCAAAATGAATAATTGCCCATTTCCATGTCATAATTGCATAGAGTTGTTCCTTTATTACGATGAAGATTTCCGTTTGCCCACAAAACATGGTTGTGCTATTGTGTGCACTAGTCCTTTCTTTAAATTTAAATCTTGTTTTCGGCGTACCAAAATATCCCAGACTATTAGCTGAAGCTACAGTATGCAAACCATTAACCATTTAATTCCACATAATCCACGAACAGAAACGCAGCATTTGCGTTTTTTTATATACGAATAGACTGATGTTATTTGACAATACTCACAGCATATTTGAATACAGGAAACTTACTTAAGAGGAAATTCGTTCATGCATTTTGTTAAACGACAGTTTTGAACCAGCCGAAATTACAGGTGAATATTTTAAGCTATCTTACAATTAGTTACATACCTGGGTAAACAATGGTACTTGCATTCATTGTGAACACTTCTCGTGTGTCTATGTTTTGCAGCTTATTTATGAGTACCTATAATGCAAATTTGAAAGTCCCATTTTGTTCATTTGCGTTTATAAATTACGACCCGTTAAGTAAGCATACTACGTTAATTATTACCCTTCTATAAATTACCCTTCTATAGAAGGGTAATTTTGTATAGCAACGTAGTATGCATTTTGAACACGCATAATTTGACTTTCCCAAGCAAAGAGACAAATCGATGATTGTCTAGGAAAATCCCAAAAATTATTTGGACCAATGAGCTCCCTGTATCTCATCTTTGAAGTTGGTTTTCACAACGTTGGATTTAACCAGCTCAACGATAAGATGATAGCGTTGACAGGTGCGGGGAAATTTGAGTCATTCTTCCTTTTTGAAGCTTTCGAAATTTGTCGTTTATTGTTTTTCAATATATAAACAATTATGCATTTTTTTAAACAAATATATGTACAGTGGACTCTCGCTATAACAACCCTGAAGGGAAGGGCAAAAATGGTTGTTATATAGAAAAGTTGTTATAGGGAACATTTAATATATACACTACATATACGAAGGGCGGAAAAATTATGTTTTTATAGAGAAAAAGTTGTTATAAGGAGAGTTGTTATAGAGAGAGTTCACTGTACATACTTGTTTCCGGTATCGCAATTGAGCGTGATGACAGCAAAATAATTTGTCTTTCGGTCCTTTGTAATACGTGGTTAGGTTTGTTAGATACACATTTGATTGAAACCAAATTTAAAGCCAAAATTTGACATTTTTGAAAACATGAAAAAATTAATTATATGAACGGCCAAAAATGCATTAAATCAATTTACACGAAGCTAATATAGTAGCTACGATAATAGATGGTAAATAGAATAATGTATAGTGGCAATGTATTAAAAATTTTCTACCACAAACCGGACTATCGGAGGAGTGAGGATGGTATTGAAAAAGGATCGGACGGCTCCAGATCTCAAAAATTCCAGGAGGGTCAAGCACCAGCCGAAGCGAGTTGGTTCCATGGGGGACTCCCTTGAGAGGTAAACGCTGAAGGCCATTAGAGTGTTCTTCCCAAAATTTTCCACCTCCTGAATGGTTGCCACTAACAAGGAATTTCTATCCGGCTGAATCTCCTCACTGAGGCTCATGGAGGCGAGGAGAGGATCTGGAGGATAACGTTTGTTGAACAGATATTCAAAAAAATTGGTTAATTTTTAAAATGATATTCGTCTTTCAATTGTATACATATTTTTAATTGACGATTATTCAAACTTTGGCGCTTTACTGAGCGTATTGGAAAAAAGGGTTCGCTACAGTGGATTCTTTCTCTAACAACTTTTCCTCTATAACAACATTATTGTTTTCGCTTTTCGTACTTGTGAAGTACATACAAAATGTTCTATATAACAACGTTTCCTTAAAACAACCATTTTGGCCCTTCCCTTCAGGGTTGTTATAGCGAGAGTCCACTGTCTACAGTGTAAACAAAATTGAGAACGCAAGAATTATTTAGACATATAACCTTTCTGTAGGAGGACTAATGATTGCAGAAAGGAAAGTTCCACCGAGTTCAAATTCAGCTGCTGCCTGATGCGAGATGTTGTTTCCAGAAAAATTCTATAACAAAGGACAAATATATTAATTATGCTTACTTTTTCTTAAATGCAGAAGCGCAAAGTGTAAAGTAGTACGACGGACATTAAAAGGGTTATTACTTATTTTATTTAAACATTTGTTTAATTGATCGAAAACTAATTTTTCTGCAATTTCTGAAAAAAGATGGTCGGGAATGTTTTCAAACTTTTATGAAAGAAGGATTTTCGCGATTTTTTTTCGCATTCACATCCAGAATGTTAGATTTTAAAAAACGTAAACAAATTAATATTGCATCCTTACCTCGTACACGAGCTTTCTCCGATGACGGCTGGTGGCAATCCCATCATGGAAAAATGTAAGCCAACCAACTGATACCAAACCCCGGTCAGAATCTTATCCTGAACTGCCCGATTCAGCAAACCAAACGGCACGTGGCTCCTTGCATTTCGTACGCTCAGAATTAGAAGATTCATGGCCAAATTTCCATCTGTCAATTTTTCAGAATATATTTCTTGTCATTTCTTATTCGAAACTTCTAAATTTCTACAGTCGACTCTCACTACAACAGCAACCTTTATATGCGCATAAACTGTGTTGTTATAGAAAACTGAGTAACACAATAGTGATAATTAATCATCATGAAAACTTCTATAGGCATAATCTCGATAATTTAATAAAGTCAACAAATATTAACACAATTTTGCAACGATGTTGAATTTTTGTTGAAAAAAAATTGTGCTATTATTCCGTTTAAGTGCTGATATAAACAAAGTAGAGTTCGCTGTAGAAAAATAGAAAAAGTAGAGCCCAAACCTCATGGTAGAGCTAGTTGTAGAAAATTTTACGGCATAAAACCTACGTTCATAGTCCTTTCCAAAATTCATGGAATAAATATCTTCAAATTTCTTCCAAAAACTTACTGCGATCCCCACCAACGACATCGGCAAAGGCAGGGAGACCCACGTCAAACGCCAACATAGGCATGGATAAGCATTGCGGGAGGATCAAATTCCCGTTGCCATGCCTTAGCATGGCATTGCTATAATGAACCACCTGCCCGCCTCCAGGGATTCGTAGAGGGATCATCAATGAATTAATTTTCTCCTGGGATTTCTTCTCTTCCCTCCCAGTTGTTGTATTCGGATGGGCGAATATTGGACGTAACAAATTTGTTGTGGCGGGGGTTGGTCCCTGCAAATTTCCGGCTAAATTTGCATTAGTCGGCATCTTTAATTCCACCTTCAAAGGATCATTGACAACCTTTCGAAGGTGATTCGTCCGGAGCTTCGGGATGCGATTAAATGCCATTTTTGGGACGGGATGCGGATCCGTGGACGGCGACTTTTTCATCCCCTTTCTAGGACCTCTCTCTTCCTGAACAGCTATAAACAGGTACAAATTTTGTTTCAAAAGCCTCTGTATATAACGAATATCCTTTGCCTATTTATCGTAAAAACATTGCAGAAGGCCCAATGGTGATCTCTTCTTATAGATTAGTCATTAAAACAAAAATAAAAAATTATTTGGTATACTGCAGTGGACACAGCCATTGACAATTCCATTGCATAATTCCATGCTTTTTTATGAATAATATGGGAATTTTTGACCAGCCAGTACGCTAGACAAACTTGCATGATTTCCGTCCATGAATATTTATTTGGGCGTACATACATATGTATATATATAACAATAAGAAAAATATTATTGAGGAATATTATTGAGGAAATTGACAAGCAGATGTCTATGACTGTTTAACATTTCTCATACAAAGTGTCAACCACCAAGATTATGGCTGGCGTGACAGAAAGTGTCAGGAATTGTCAAGAAGCCAAATAAAAGGGCAGTGTGAGAGCACTGGAGGAAGAGGGGAAAGCATGACAAGAGCAAGAAAAGTTCCACCACTTTAACTCTTGAGCAACGTTCAGAAGTGCTCTTATGAATTTTTAATTTCACCCAAAACCAATTTTCAATATCCCATAGAAAAAAAAGAACCAATCATTTGATTGGGCTTTTGTACACGAAGAAAGAGCGATTTACGTGGACTTGTATGAAGGCCATTGTTACACAACGGTGTAAGTTGATAAGTAGGGATGGTTTTTCGGAGTGATGAAGGTTTTAACTATAGCAAAATGAATTCTAATAGAAGAAATAAACAGAAGAATGTTTTTAAAAAATCAAATAATCCTTTCACAGTGTATTTTATGGAGAACGTTTCCTAGAAATTTAAAAAAACTGTTTTCTTTATATATTCAAAGGTGGAAAATAAATTTTTGTATATTTCTCCCAATATATACGCATGTCTTTCATAATGTAATTTAATGGAGAAATAAATTTTGGGAAAACAAAAATATGTTTATTATAATGAATATTAAAGAAGCTAGGAGATGCTCGGAATTAAAAAAAAATAGTTTCGTCTTTATAAATACTTTCAACGGAGAAATAAAATATTGGACAAAAATTGTTTTGACAATATTTCCTTCATAATGTATGCTAACTAAATGGAGCTAATAAATTTTAGCAATGCTGAAAAAATATTCAATCTCCGACATCTTAAAACCGTATGGAAAAAACGCCATAGGAGATTCATTTTTATGAACTCATTTAATAAAAAAATCCCCGCTCCGAAAATATTGAACTTGAGCCATTTTGCATCCATACATGCATGTATATCTATATATACCCATCAGAAGTAAAAATATTTGCCGTGTCACCCTGAGCAAACGTCAATAGAGTATATAAATGTAATTGTAAAAGAAAATTTGTGAAGGCATAAGTAATGTTTCCTTTCATACCTGTTCGATTCATGTTTACTTCCAGACATTTCTTTAATCTGCAGCCAGGACACCAATTCCGACGGGTTTTATCTATGAGGCAGTTCCCCGTACCTACGCCAAAACAGATTGCGTACAGTGAACTCTCTATAACAACTCTCCTTATAACAACTTCATTTTACAGCTCTTCCTTTATATGGGTAGTGTATATGCGCGTATACATATTTAACTTTACATACATGTATGTAGCAAATTTTTCATATAACAACCATTTGTACACATCTTTTCTGCATTGTTACAATGAAGTCCTTTTGTAACAACTTCAAGGGAACAGCGAATAATGTTGCTAGTCCTTATAAAGAAATGTTGCCACACATACCTAACACGAATAATTTTGGGGCAAAATGATATTAAATCACACAAATCCCATTTTAAATACATATGGGATTTGCATGTGTTTAAATGCAAATTGCAGAATTCTATTTGAAACTGATGATTTGGCTTCGTTTCACCAATTTGCCATGCTCAAAAAATGAATGTTGTTATATAGGGAACTTCTAACACGTGTATTCAACTGTAAAGGGCGGGGGAAACTATATTGTTACGGAGAAATATTATTATATAGAACAAGCTCATAATGTATAAATACTACGCAGGAATGACAAATCTTGTTACAGTCGACTCTCGCTACAATTTACAATGTATGTATGTATTTGTTTTATGTACCAAACTTGCATTTCCAATTACACATTTGCGTATAACATCCATTTGTCCATGGCATTTACCATGGCTAATTTGTAACATCACAATTTCAAATTACCTTTTTTTCATATTTGGAATTACGAATTTGCTCATACATATGTTTTTATTGTGTACTAAAGGTTTCCACATTTACAGTTACACATTTGTATACGTTTAACATTAGAAACTTGTATTTTCAATTACAAAATTGTACGAATGTATTTACAACGCAAAATGTGTACAGTCGACTCTCGCTATAACAGCACCCTATAAAGCATCAAATATCGCTTGTTACAGCGAAAAACTGTTATAGAGAACAGACATTTCTATGTTATCAAATGGAGAAAGTTTTTGAGGGGAGCATTTTTTGCTGCTGTTATAACGAGAGTACAGGGGACTGTTTTGCAGAGAGTCGACTGTATAGGGAAATTTTGTTATAGAGAGACTCCACTTTTAGAGAGAGTACACTGTATTTGGCCCCTCTCTCGTATCATTTAGGCCATTGTACGGTGGACTTTATAACAACTCTCCTTATAACCACTTTTTCTTTATAACAACTTTATTTTTCAGCCCTTCGTACATGCAGTGCAAATATTAGATGTTCCATATATAACAACTTTTCAATGTAACAGCCAATTTTGCCCTTCCATTCAGAGTTGTTATAGGGAGAGTCCACTGTATGTATATATTTAAAAATCCGAATGAAACACAATTGTATTGAATCCGAATCCAAATCCAAAATCCGAATGCAATAATTACCAGCTACATATATTGTCTTAAAGACCCTACCGATGCAGGTGTAGACGATATTTCGCCGGATGGACCTCTTGAAGAAGCAGGAGCAGCCATCGCAGCAGTAAACTCCATAATGCTTCCCGTATGACTTGTCCCCACATACTTTACACGACACCGGAACTGGCAGCGTCCGACCTGTAACAATCCGAATATGCCCCGTAATCATTATGCAGCCATTAAAAAATTATAATAATTATTAATCGCAAAAGTATATGCTAACTAAACATTATACTTAATAAATTAAATCAAATATACAAACAAGGGAAGAATTCTAAATACTAATTACGATTTTATATTCCAAAAAATACAGTGGCTTATTTTCGCCTTAACGAAAATTGTGACAAATTTTGTTATAGAGAGGCTACATATGGAGAGACTCAACTGTAATTTAAAACAATACAACTTAAAAGTAACAATGTTAGAAAATAGAATAATATGCAACTTACCCATTAATTTTACGCTATCTGTCTTTATAAAATCCCGGAAAGAGGTTGAACCAAATTTTTTTAATTATTTAAATTACTACACCGAATTCAAAGGCTTAAAGAAATGCAGGCAATTTTTGTTGTTGTTCCAAGTTGGCATGACAAATTTTTGTCAATTATATGTGTGAACTAAAATAGTTTCTACAAAAATCCTTGGTACAGTCCAAATTTTTTGCTTCAAAATTGAACTAAATCCGTTTATTTACAGAGCAGAGATCAGCGATCATTTTCCCCGAAAAGTAGAAGAAGTACTGGAGAGCCCGGATATTTTCACCTTCTGCATTTTAACCCCCAAGAAAAAACATGGGGCGGGACTTGCCATCAAAAAAATATGTCCATACAAATTGTACTTAAAACGGATGACATGAAAAGAAATCCAAAAATGGAGACAAGAAAAAAGTTATGAAGTGTAAATACCAGGGAAATGTGTAGCTTTCCATATAATTTAGGAATATTTTTTCCCTTTACATATTAGTCAGTCAACCTGTAGGTCACAATGGCTAATATTTAGTTAAAGCTTTCTCCCCCTCCAAAGTGTGTTTTCTCTCCTCCTTGACTATTTGATGTCACGGGAAAGCTCTTCAAATCGCCTCCCAACCTTTCTCTCTATTATCTCCCTCCATGTAAGATTATGGAATATTAATGAGGAATACTCATGGACAAAAAAAAAGAGAAAAAAAGCACTTTTACCCCGGGACACATACGTTTAAGAGCATTATTCACATTTAAACTTCTGCTTTTACCCGGGCGTCATTGTGTAAGGATGGGAACAATGGGGAAAGTGTGCATGCCAATACAAATACCCGGCACAGTATATGTAATACCTGATCAGGAATTGGAGAGCGTGACGATGGAAAAAAAAAGTTGCCCACAAAAGAAAAGATGAGTGTTTTTGGAGGGGAGGGGAGAGCAAAGACGAGTGAATAAAGGACTTTCCAAATAAGTCTTTGACATGTAAGGGTAGAGGGCATGCTGTCTCAGGGTGAGGTGGAATTATACACGATTACAGGAGAAAAAGTGGGCATGAGCGAAATGGAAATAAAGAGCCAGTCAGCCCCGGAAAAGATGAGTGAGAAATAGAGAAATGCTAAAAAAAATAAACATAACGAAAAAGCAATCCTGGGGAAAGTGGGGAGAAAAACGGAGGAAAATGGATGAAAGGCAGAGCGTCGAATAAAAACAGAAAGGGATGGAGGCAAAGCTCACGCAGCGTCAAATAAAAAGAGAGGAAAGAACAAAAAGGAAGGAAAAAGCAGAAGCAGTGGGGAAAAGGGAAGATGCGAAGGGGACTAATAAACATCCACGATATAGAAGGAAAGAGAAATAGAAAAGGACCAGAAATTGAACGGGACACTTATAGACAAGGAGAGAAAGTTACTACGGAGAGTTTAAGGAAAATACAATAACAGAAAGAGGAAGAAAGACAAACAAGTAGATACATGGAAGAAGGGAAAAAAACAAAAAGAGATTAAAGGAGAGAGGAAAATTGGGAGAAAGCGCGGGAGAAAAAGTGAGGAAATAAGCGAGAGAAGTAGAGAGGAAAAATAGAGACAGCGCGAAAGAAAGTAGGCAAAATCAAGAGGAAAAAAGAAAAAGATAAGTAGAGGGGGAAAGGAAGAGAGGAAAAAAAGAGATTAAAACGAAAATAGAAATAGAAAGGAAAAAGAAGAGACAAAAGAGAGAAAGAAAGGAATAGAGAGGAAAAAAGAAGAGAGAGAAACACAGAAATAAAGAGGAACAAAGAAGAGAGAAACAAATAGAGAGAAAAAAAGAAGAGGGAGAAAGAAAGCGAGAATTGAGGAGGAAAGAAGAAGAGCGAAAGAGGAAGAGGGAGGGGACAATGGAAAGAAGGAAGAGAGAAAGAGAAGGAGAGAGGGAAAGAGAGAGAAACAGAAAGGAAAAGAGAAAAAAATATGAAGGAAAAGAGAGAGAGAGAGAGAGAGAGAGAGAGAGAGAGGGGGAGAG
>JAQGBT010007388.1:0-11062 GCA_034698585.1 Disparrhopalites patrizii
GAAAAATCCATCTAGATTTAATTGAAAGATTGGCCAAATTAAATCTGTCTTTTGTTTCAATAAAAGCTCAAGAATCCCAATTTTGGAGCAGCTCGATTGTTGTATTCCACTTTTAAGCACAAAAATGCTGTGCAACCGCAACCGCATCCGCACTAAAGGGAAAACTATAGCATTCTAAACGAAATGTCACGGCAGATCTAAAAAAATCCTCTTTTACATCGAAAAGGTTTTTTTCACGTTACGGCGTTATTTCCGTGTTCAAAGAAAAGGGGCATTTTCGGCCAAACTGAATCCCCATAATGGGACAAACATAAAGTTCTAGTAGTTATAATTATATCACGCTTGTACAGTGGAGTCTCTATATAACAACTCCGAAGGGAAGGGCGAAAAATAGTGTTACACGGAAAAGTTGTTATATAGAACAATAAATATGCACCTTAAATGCACGATGGGCGAAATAAATTATGTTGTTACGGAGAAATCCTTACTACAGTATAAAACCCGTGTCACGCTTCTCGACACCTCGTGACGCCTCGCGACGCTCCCCGTTTTTGCCCCATTTTTTGTAATTACAGCCGATTCCCCCTATAACGGCCCTCCTTATAAGAGTTCTCACTCTATTATGTAACAGCAGCAAAAAATTCTCCCCTCAAAAACTTTGTATTTGTCTCCTATTTGTACTTTGTCTCCAATTGTACCGTAGAAATTAATGTTCTCTATAACGGTTCTCCACTATAACGAGCAGAATTTGCTGCTTTAGAGAGTGCTGTTATAGAGAGAGTCGACTTGCTGCTCCATGCGTTCATAAGCGCCGTAGGCAGTATGGGCATGCTAGTGTTGCTATTAAGAGACTTGTTATAGAGGAAATCCACTGTATTGTGCAAACTTATTTTATGGTTTGTATTTCCACATTTGCAATGCAACGCTACATATAATACATTCATATATGTACGTATATATACCTACGTAATATTATCTGGCATTGCTGATGGAACTGTTTTGTGGAACCCTTGTATGTACTTAGTACTTACATACATACGTACATATGTATATTGATCATATTCAATAAGACTGGAATTTCTGCTAATTGTTATAAATAATGTCTCTACTGAGTGTGGCGACAGAAAGCTATGTACATATATGCTGGAGCTTAAGGATGTATGTATGCATGCATAGATTGATGCTTAGTAGTTTTTGTAGGTCGCCTTAATGCTAACATCAAGAAATTTCTTAATGGTATATGATCAGTAATTAGCGTCAGCACATGACAGAATCGGATAATTAGTAAGCAAATTAGCCCAGCAAAAAGTATTGAGCCAGTACAGAAAGAAACGTTTCCTGTGCGGAATAAAACGCTAAAGTAAGCTATCACTAATGACTATATATACCTTCATTAAAAGAAAAATTAACTATATTTACTGATTGGTGTCAATTTGCACATCATGGATGAAGTAGCGTTTATTAAGCAAATTCAAATAATATTTGAAACTTTCTCCAAATGTTAACATAGCAATTTCTGTTTTCTATGACGGCTTTTCGTTATAACGGGGAAAATTTGCTGATTTAAGGGGAACCGTTATACATAGAGAGGTTCGACTGTAACTGCTGTTTACGCTGTAACTGTGATTTAAACTGTTGTTTACGTTTGTAAGTGCTCTTATAGAGAGCGCGCTTTACATGGTAAAGCTGTACGGGGGATTCAGAACTTCTGTTATAAGTGCTCTTATAGGGAGGGCCGGTATAGGGAGAGTCAACTGTAGACTATACGGATGTCACCACCTTTTCATGTACAGTGGATTCTCTATATAACAACTCTGAAAGGTAGAGCGAAAAATATTGTTACATTGAAAATTTGATATATAGAACATTAAATATGTACCATACATGCATGTACGAGGGTCTGGAAAAATAATGTTGTTACAGAGAAATGTTATTATAAGGAGACTTGTTATAGAGAAACTCCAACTCCACTGTACGTATGTACATAGTTACAAAAGTCTAAATTTCATATAAAAGGGGTGATGGTAAGAAACATTTTTACGTATCGATCACTGTAATCCATAGCGTGAATGTGCATTTGAATATACACAGAAAATTGTTGAAAACCAAGCAACCAAATCTGGACTTAATCCCTTTTAACAGAAGAATTCCTTCGATGCTACCGATGCAAAAAAAAACTAACGCCCTAAAAGTACAACTTTCATCCTTCGAAACGTCACAATAAACAATTCGCCAATGAAGGCTATCGAGCCCATAATGGTCCCAGCAATAACACATACAAAGCAAATGCTGAAATTCTCCATCCCAAAAGACTTGGCCTCATTCCATATATATTCACGGGCATATTCCGCCATGCGATGGTACATAACGGAAGCACTTGTATTGACATGGTCCCTCTGATCCAGCAGCCAATCCCGTCCCTTGCTCCCAATGTAATCCATGGCCTCATTGCGCCATCTATAGCCCAAACCGCCTTCGGTGGCCATGGCCATGGCCTTGTTCAGACAATCGTTGTGCTTGGAATGCCTGGGCATGCCCCCAGTTAAAAGGATCCTCCAAGCTGGTCCGGACATCCGGAGAGGTCGAAATCCGGAGTAAATGGTCAGGTTCTTCGCCACCAGAGTATCCACCATGAAAGGCCAACCAAGACAGACGGACTTCTCCTGGAAGAGGGCAAATTGGACGCAGTCCATGTAGTTTAAAATTTTCTTCATGCGCTGTTGTATGTTGATGTAGACAGGATCGGTTAAGTTATGAAAAAAGAGGTCCGCCGCTCCTCCATCGTAATGCATTGTTTGAATATTGTAATCCATCCGCTGGGCCAATTCCTGGAAACTCCCGGGCATTTTCTCGTGGTGGGGGAAGGTGATGAAAGAAATAAGATTGCAGCTGTAGAAAACGCCCAAAATCATCCCGTAAAAGATGGTTATTATCATGAGGAATCTAACGCGCTTCGGGATATTCCGGGATTCCTGGAGAAGGGCCGAGTAAGGGAGGACGACGGTGTTGTACCAAATATCTTCTGGAGCCGGATCCGCATTCCTTTCCATGCGCATATGCAGATAAAATATGGGCATGGATCCGAAAAAGATTAGGGCGATTACCAACCACACTTCTGGATCAAAAGGGTACAACAAGGCTTGCCATTTGACATCCGTTCGCGGATGCCGCATGAACATGTTCATGGACGCATGCGTCATGTGGGATGTCGTAATTTCCGAGGGATATTTGTAACCTACCATGTAATCCCAAGCAACGACGATGTCCTTTTTGTCTTCGGCCAAATCTCCGGCAAAGCCCTGGTATGTGCCGTTTGGCAACAGGTCCAGAGGCTTGAGGCTGATTTCCAATTCTAGAGTGAGATTATAGGCCTTTTGTATGGCCATTATGAAGCTGTAGCAGAGTCCCAGGAGAGGCTGATGGGCGTCGTCGTAAGCCACGTGGAGGTCCAAATCGTAGCAACCAGCTCTAAGACGCTGATTCCTGAGGGACGACCACTGCGACGACACGGACGGGAAATCCCTGGTAAAACGAGGCTTGGAACTGTCCAATGAAATCGTCCGGCGCTCGGTGTAGAACAAATTTTCTACTGACTGGGACACTACTCCTGTTTTGTATTTTAAACGCTGGACGTCGTATGCAGGCCAGGAGTCCTGCAAAATTTGGGAAGTTTGTACAAAAACAAAATGACGTGCCCTTTGGGGAATATTCTTGCTCTGTTGCATGACGATATCTAGAAATTGCTGAGACGTTGAACATGGAAAAATCACTACGACGACACAAAATGCAAAGTGACGGTTGGACGACCATCCGTTAATTCTTGAGCGTGATTTCTTGAATGTAGTCGAAATGCTTTTTTCAGTATATTTTTCCAAAATTACTGGCAAGCGCCAATTCCCGATTAGGTCATTGTAATGATAAAATGGGGAATTTTGCTCAGCATTAAACACAAGCTTGACAGTGCAAAATTTAGCTTTCATTATGTGGGAAAATTTATTTTCGGGAAGGAGATGGAGTAAACTTTGTACATCGGTGGATTTTGTTGTCAATGCAAAGGCGGAAAGACACCCCAAAAACAGTATTCTGAAAAAAAGCATCGTTCAACAGGGCCTTATACTTGTATTAAATATAACATGAATCTTCTTTTGTCTCCTCTATACAATATCTTCTGTAGGAAAAATGCTTGATATGTCTTATATACTATACAAGGCAGTAGCCCGTTTAAGTTGCCTCGTTGGCAGTGCAAGACTTGTGGATTTATTTTAGCTGTTCATGAGCTCTATGCAATTATTATTCCCATGTCCATGTGTAATATCGATAAGAGAGCGGGAATGCACGTAATAATTATTCCCATTCCACATTTCATAAATTGCATACCCTCAAGTTACCCTGAATGTACGGTAAGTGGCGTTTAAGCAAAACCTATAACAATACCTGAATTTTCCACACCAACTTAGAATATTAGCAACATAATAATTAGCGTGAACTAATTACAGTAGAGTCTCTTTATAACAACACTTCTCTATAACAACATTATTTTTCCAGTCTCTCGTACATGTAATGTGCATATTTAATGTTCTATACATTACAACTTTTCACTTTAACAATATTTTGCTCCCTTTCCTTCAGAGTTATTATATAGAGACTCCACTGTAATTGACGTATAAATAAAATATGACGAATGCATTGGCATAAATTGCGATAGTTGTTGCACATAAGTTCATATTTTCGGCCTTTTCTTCGCCATAACCCCGCCGAGGTAGTAATGTAATCGAAATAAACGCATATTAAATGGAAAGCTTACTTCAATACGGTGCAGTCTCTCTATAACAATTCTCTTCATAACAACATTTATCTATAGCATAACATTATTATTTCCGCTTTTTGTACATATAAGGTACATATTTAATGTTCAATATATAACAACTATTCCCTGTAACAACATTTTTTGCCTTACCTTCAGAGTTGTTATATAGAGACTCCACTGATGTATACAAATATATCCGAATATAGTATATCCGAATACACGAACTACATATCCGAATATACGACTTGAATACAGTCTGTTTAGGGCATAAAATTACAAATACATACATATATGCACACATATAAGTATTGAGCATCCCGAATAAAATCAAATGCACCAACTTGTGCTTTTAACTTGGTTTTAATTTTTTATTATATCCTTATATCCTTGTATTGTATGTAGGGGTTTTGAGAAAGGCGAAGACGCACCAACATAAGCGTGCATGATTAAGCACCTTAAAATTATTTCCATACGTATACCTAAGCAGTTGGCGATGACACCTTATGCACGCTTCACTTCGTTCTCATTTGCAAGATACAAACGTTGCATTATTTGACACGAATTTGTTAGTAGAATTTTCCTGGTGACGTGCGTAAACTCAGTAATACGACAGCATTAAAAGTCCAATAAGGAATGACATCCGAAAAAATATGAATTAAAATTCGAATTAAAGTACCTGTTTTTCCTAATTATGAATACAAATTTAAATTTCGGATATCTAAAATATGAATTCTAATTCCAATACAATTTTATTCAAATATTTAGACTTGTGAATACGTATTCAAATACTTTTCGAATGTTTTTAAAAATTTGTTTTTAATGCAATCAGGCATAATTCGTAGCTTAAAATAAACGCAAAATCAGTACACAAAAGTATAAATGGATTTGAAGTGACGGTTTTTCCCGTCACTTATGAGAAATTGTTACTTGGGGAATGAGTATGATGGATGCTGAGGTGATGATTGCAAAATGGAAATGGTGGATTAAATAAATGGTGGAGTCCGAATGAAATGTGTGATGGCAAAGAGAATTGTAGGTGTGGGTGTACTCGCGTTTATTGCAGAGACTCGCTTCAGTCTCTATTTCTCCAGAATCCCTGTCAGAATGAGCCCCAATACCGAATGCCCCCTAAATCCCAATGTCCTTTTTCTTCTATACAATTACTTAAACATATGTACTTTCTTAATAACTAATTAACCTAGGCCATTCACAGATACGGACGTCAATCCAAATAACTTACTTTTAACCAAATCACCGTATCAGTATCACCTAAAGATAATGAAAAGACAAAAACGGACATTCAGGAATCAGGAGGTCATATCATATTTAGGGAAAACAGGAAAAGAGGACAGGCAAATAATCACATAATATTGAAGGAAATATTCATGCTACCGATTCCGCAAATCTGATTTTGCAAAAATCTATGATTTTCCGGACGAAATTGTCATATTACTGCCAATTTAAAAATTCATTGTTGCAATACCTTGATTTTGAAAAAACCTTACTCGAAGGCGGGAATTAGCAAAATAATGAAAGAATTTTCGAATACCAATAAAGAATCGGAATCCAATTGTCAACTTTTGAATACGAATTTGAATTTTAAATGTATTTGTAATTATAAATTCCAATTCAAATATTTTTCTGACAAAAATATGGATACTAATTCTGATTGAAATACTGAAAAATATGAATATAATTCCGATTTGAATTGGAATACCGATTCGGATATCATAGCTTGAGTAATACGTAAAAATCTGAACGCACATTCCTGCTTATGTATTGTGAACATTAAAAGGAAACCAAAATACTGACAATTTGATTGATGACAAAATCAGCATAGTCCGGGATAGTATCACGATCGATTATGTAAAAATCTCCGGATTTTATTCCGCCATCAGCCACAGAGGTTAAGAACGCTTCAACATATTGCCTGTCATGCCGAAATGGGATGCGAAGCGTACTCCTGCCCAATTCAATTCTTGCCTTCCCTCTAGATTCTTGGACGCGCCAGTTTTGTCCAAATATGATCACATAAATGGCGGAGCAATACATTCCCGCGAATGCAAGTGGAAGGGCCAATTCCGGCATTTGGTCATGAAACCGAATTCCCACCGTGAAACCCAGAATGGCTTGGATGATGATGAATTGCTTAAGAATGTAATTGATAGTGGAGAATACCTGGTTGTAAATGCACATTTCCAAGGTATTTCGCCTCAGTATACACAACCACCTCCGGTGATGTCTGAGTTGTCCAGCGATGATCTTCGCGAAAGAGCTGGATATGGTTGTCATCAACGCGAAGTTTTTAAAAGGGTTAGGTAAAAATATAATCAGGCAGGTAAATTAATTAGAATTGTCGAAGCTTGCTCTATAAAAGCTTAAAATGGACTACTTTTAGGAGTTCCGCTCCGCATATACCTGATATCCTTCAATAGCCTTAGAAGTACATCGTCCACGAGATGAGATTGGACGAAAGTCATAGTCATCAGCGCTCCCGCGTACAGAATGGTCAAGACGTTGGCAAATACAGACATTTCCACCACATTTCCGATTATAATGGCCACTGTCCCAAATCGCGCCACACGACCAGACAAAAAGAAGTACGCTGTGGGTTTGCCCACTGCCGTGGCAATGGCTGCTGCCAACAGCAAATACATGGCACAAGGAAGACAGCTGATGACCAACTCATTTAAGCTTTTATTCCGCAAATACTGCTGCCACAAATTCCCCTCTATACAATTGAAATATGTGGAAGTCAATGGTATGAAAAAATCTACGGAACAGAAATTTACCATGTCCGTTTTCCTTACCAGGCTTATAAGTTACAGCCAAATCCCGTTTGATTTCGAGGAGGCAATTAAAGAGGGCCGCGATTTCGCTTCTAAACGAATACATAATTGCGGCGGCGTACAACCCAAAGCCATAATAACATGCCAGGACAAGGAGCACGAGTACATTTGTCACTTGTAAATTATCGTCCACAAAGGGGTAAACGCAGAAAGCTACTATACGATCAATGCATAGCAGGATGGTTGGAAAGTGAAGAATTTTAAATCGTTTAAGGTACTTGGAATCCAGCTGTGGGAGAATGGTTTTGGTGCCTTCCTCGGTCGAAAACGGGATGAGGTGTATGCTGATGATCCAGTATACAAATCGCATATTTAACTGAAATTCTGTAATTGTCAACATGATTGTCCTGTATTTTGTTGCGCAAATTTTATTTGCTTTACACGGCTGAATCGTTTGGCTCGGCTGGTGTGGAAAGGCTGTGAAAGAATGAAATTCAAACTTAAATGAATATTTTACGCATCGAACTGTTAACATGCTTGCTAAAGATAAACAGTAACATACGCAAATTTTCTAACGCCCACATTCGCTGCCTATACCCTTGAAAAGAGTCTCATAACTGACTGATGATATTTAATTAACGTAGCAACAGGGTGTTTTTCCCCCAACTATTATTTCAACACCAAGTATGTACATACATAACTGCATTTTCTCTCTATAACAGCTTCAACTTTGCAGTTCAAGCTGTTATATAGAGTTGAACATCAACATTCCCTTTTTTCTCTGGAATTCTATAATAACTCATTTTTGCGAAAAATTGGTAAATTAATTATATACGATGAGCTGTTTACTTGTGTAACGTAATGTGCTAAATAATCAATACTAAACATGACAATAAAAATTGCAAAATATCCCTATTTTGTCACACTTTTCAATAGGAACATTTCGCCAGAACGGCACTATTTACAGGTACAGAAGGGGTACTTTTATCAGAAAAGTCGACACTATTGTAATTATGCAGGTGTCTACTCATACATTCGGGTATTTATTCTACATATATCATTAACGGAAGGAATTGGCAAGGCTGTGTTACGGAACTAAACGTGTACGATACATACAGTGGACTCTCTCAATAACAGCTCTCCTTATAACAACTTTATTTTTCAGCCCTCCGTATATGCAGTGTACATATTAAATGTTCCATATAATTACTTTTCCGTATAACAACCATTTTTGTCCTTCCCTTTAGGGTTGTTGTAGCGAGAGTCCACTGTACACGTATGTAGATAGGCACTTAATTGTTGTAGAGGAAAATTATAATTGAAGATTTAAATTAATGACAATTAATAATTGAGAACTAATAAATGATAACAATGTTCACGACAAAGACCATTTTAGTTATGTATATTTCAGAAGTCAGTTTAATTCCGCCAATTCAAAAATGCAATCCTGGATTAATTCCAAGATTAAGGATTCAGATTACTTAAAATATGCTTAAAATGGTTTCTTTAAATTATTTTCTCCATTAGAATGCAATCTCAAAGAAATATATTTTTGTCTCACCTCAAAACGCCGAACGCAAATACCCCAACAAAATTTTCACATTCAATTTTTCTCTTTAATATTACCGGAATTTTATAACAGTTTTTTCCATTAAGTCGTCTAGATTGTTGGACACATTTCTCACATTATTTATGTATTTTGTATTTAAAATATCCCAAATTAAACTAGACATTATATGGCAAATTATTATATTTTTAGCGCATTATTCCAATAGCAGCATTTCGACAAAATAACACAATTTCATTTGCAGAAAGGGTGCTTTAACCCAAATAGTTGACACTGCTTTAACTGATATATTTACAGCTGTGGATTCACTCTGCAACAATATAAATTGTTAAAAGAATATTAAATATTCAACGACGTCATATGTATAGAGCTGAAATACACGGGCGAGTAAATTGTACATACCAGATAAAATTGGCAATTTAAGAATATTTACGGTGATTGTCCACCAAACTCGTTTTGAGAATAAAGTGTATCAGCAAAAATTTGTTAAAATCGTGCTTGGATCTCAATTGTAGGTAGTCCGAACATGTTTCATAGTTTTCCGTAACAACATAATCGCATATATATATATACAACTACGTTCCATGCTGCGTTCAAATTTTCTTTGTTATTTCCTGATAATGTTGTTTGTGCCATCGAGGAATTAACAAGGTTGTTCGTCCTGTTTGCGTAAGCAGGCGAAGAACACACAAAGCATCCTGAGTATTGTCTGCATTAATTTTAGAAAACGTACATCCAGTGCTGTCCTTATATCTATCAATCTTAAATGGTTCAATAAATTCGCTCCCATTATAAAGACCAAATACTGCAGCGCAAAATTGTCCAACATTTACCTCGATAATCCTAATTTTGCGTGGATGTTATAATCCGTCCTTCTACGAACGCCTGAAGCATATACTGTGGCGTCTCTCTATAACAAGTCTCTTTAAAACAACATTTCTATACAACAACATTATTTTTTCCGCCCTTCGTAGATTTCAAGTACACATTTTATGTTCCATATAACAACATTTCCCAGTAACAATTTTCTTTCCGTCAGTGTTGTTAAAGAGTGGTTCCACTGTATGCGAGGATAATTTGCGACGGTAATACAAAGCCTTTTGGTGTGAAGAATTTTGTCATTTGATTTGTATCCATTGTTGTTGGGGGCCGTTTTGGCGGCAGTGGCTTGTGTGAGGGAAATTTTTGTGTGGTCAGCCTGTGGAAGGAAATTTATTTTGTGGGCGCATATAGACTCAGCAGATGGTTCTGTCGGCCGGGAAATGAAAGCATGTTGGTGTTTATATTTTGTATATGTATACATATACAAAATATAAACACCAACATGCTTTCATTTCCCGGCCATGGAAGACGATTGTATGTATGTATATGTAATTATCTATATACTATAATATACGTAAGTACACTCCATGGATACATATACATATATGCGTGATATTTTCATGCACATTTCTGCCATTCTAATTTGTGCGAGTGCCATGTGGTGCATACGACGGTTTTTTATACACATACATATGTACATACTGTATATCTATATATATAGATTAATGTGAATAGATGTGGATAGTACATTCATATCTATTGATATTGATATGAATAATAATTAGATAAGATAATAATAATAATAATAAGATACATAATTAGTGTACTAATTGGTAATTTTAAATGCACGAAATTACGAAATATGTGAATTATATACATATGTATATACATGAAAAAATTCGCAATTTATTATAATTCTAACTAAGTATAAAAATACATAAATTACTTAGCGTAACGGCTTGCTGGATCTAAATAATCGACAAACTTGTAGGCACACGAGCACACTACAGTGGACTCTCTCTATAACAACTCTCCTTATAACAACTTTTCTCTATAACAACTATATTTTTCAGCCCC
>JAQGBT010007389.1:0-11062 GCA_034698585.1 Disparrhopalites patrizii
TAGAAATTTTGCTTTCGGCAAATGTTTCCAATTAGAAATTTTGCTTTCGGCAAATGTTTCCAATTAGAAATTTTGCTTTCGGCAAATGTTTCCAATTAGAAATTTTGCTCAGTACAAATTCTTCCAACGTGTATTCATGTAATTTTTTTTTTCAGTGGACCCGGAGGCACGATCCTACCAAAGTCCATCGTGAATAACATTACCCAATTCCAGCGGAAACAACGGAAGAGCACAATAGACATTTGGTGGCTCTACGACGATGGTGGCTTAACCATGTTGCTCCCATACATTATCAGTACGCGAAGTACGTGGCAAGGCTGCAAGATCCGGGTCTTCGCACTCGCCAACAAGCAACATGATTTGGAAGTTGAACAGCAAAAGTAAATTTTGGGCTTATAATTCAGTCATGAACAAAATCTCGCTTTACGTTTTCTGGTTTCTTTTCTGGAGAAAAGTTTTAAAATACCATAAATTTTATACATATCGGAGCTCCGAACGAATCGAATATTTTCAAGATTTGGTTCGTAATCGATTCGAAATTGAAAATTCGACCGTGTTATTGTTACCATTTGGATTTGGATTTGATTTTTCGAATCGAATAATCCTGCCGAGTTGGAGTTGAGAAATGAACGACATTATCATTTGAATTCAGTTTGATTCCATTTTTAAATTCCAAAAATATTCTATTCGGAATTGTATTCGAATCCAATTCGAATCTGATCCAAAATGTCGTCGTTTAAGACCCAATAGTGACTTAATGCTGGTAAAACTAAAGTTTTAAATACATGTGCCAAGAGCCTTTTAACACCTTTTAGGCCAATTATGGAAAACCAATCACGATCAATACATAGAATCGAGTATTTTGTGAAAGCGTATCCGTATTCGATTCGGATTTACATACATACAAATACGCAGGGAACTCTCTTTACAACAATTCCATTTATAACACCTTTTTCGCTATAACAACTTAATTTTTCTGCCCATCGAATACATAGTGTATACATTTTTAAGTTTCCATACAACAGCTTGTCCATACAACAATCATTTTCGTTATTCCCTTCAGGGTTGTTATGGCGAGAATCCACTGTAGATACTCATTCCAGATTTGTGTTCTGTTAGGAGTCAATTTCGGTATTAATTTGTACTCGCATTCGATTCGAATTGAACCGAATCCACAACATTTGGATTCGATTCGGTTTGAATTCGGTTCGAATTCGAATATTCGATCGGAGCTCCAATGCATAGTCAGTTTTTTGAAAAATACATATGTATTTGTATGATATCTATTTCTAAAAAATTGATGATTCTTGCTTTTCCAGCTTGGCTAGCCTTCTATCCAAATTCCGAATCTCCTACTCTGACCTCACCATCGTCACTGACGTGATGAAGAAGGCCAGTGATGCCACCCGGAAATTCTTCGACGAAGTTGTGGCGGAATATCGGAAGAACAACGATAATAATATTGATGATGGTCTGTTTTTATTTTTTATTTCTCTATTTTTTTTTCTTTTTTTTTCTTTGTTTTCTTTTTAATTTATTTTACTTTCTTTGTTTTCTTTTTAATTTATTTTACTTTCTTTGTTTTCTTTTTAATTTATTTTACTTTCTTTGTTTTCTTTTTAATTTCTTTTCTTTTCTTTGTTTTCTATTTAATTTATTTAATTTATTTGTATTAATTTAAATTTAATAAATTTACCTCCCCACAAACGGAAACAAAACTTGGACATCTCAAAAATGGAATGTGCACCCAAATTTTCGGTCGTAACATGAGGGGTTTGACTAATTCTTGCAGAAATGATCATTGACGATTCGGAGTTGAAAGCGATGCGGGAGAAGACAAATCGTCACTTGCGCCTCCGAGAGCTCCTCCTGGAACACTCCAGAATGGCCAACTTGATCGTGATGACGCTGCCGATTCCTCGTAAGGGAGGCGTGTCGGCTCCATTGTACATGGCTTGGCTGGAATTACTTACAAGAGATATGCCGCCCTTCTTACTCGTCCGTGGAAATCAATCTTCAGTCCTAACTTTTTATTCGTAGTTTCCAGTTTCCGTATCAAATCAGTAGTTTTTTTCTCTGGTGCACAGTCCGGTCCAGGAAATTATAGGATAAAATAGCAAAAATATTGAGACTTGCCAAAACTATACAAGTAACTCAACAGAGTCTTGTGGAAGTGTACAGATTTTTTTTGGTCCACTATAGTTTTATTTGTTACTTATAAGAGCTAACGTTGTAATCAAAATCTTATGCTTGTCATTGGACTTTGAGTCTGCCGGCTCTTTTGACAACCATCCATTATTAATACATACAAATGATTTAATCTTCTTCTTTCCTTTTATGGTATAAAATACCAAGGATGTGCAAGAGAATATTCCGAGCCCTTTAACTTTTTTGCATGTCGGTTTGTTTCTTCCAATTAATAAAGTTCATCATTGTTTGTCAATGTTCTCCGGCTATGATTTGGTGCTCACATTTCTCAGCTGGATCATTTCAAGGACCGCCTGCAAGCATAAACCGATTTGCAATCATACATACATTCCGTGTCGTAAATATTTTCAATACATTCAGCTATAGAGGTGATCCAGAATTTTTTATTTCGATATTATTTCATTTCAAAGCTCGAATCGGAACGAAATTCGCATTTTATTTCGATATTCTTTCGTTTCAAAGCTCGAATCGGAACGGTATTCGCATTTTATTTCGAAATTATTTTGTTTAAAGGCTCGAATCGGAACGAAATTCGCAATTCAATCGGATTCGTAATGCAAATGATTCGATTCGTTTCAAGCCGTGGTTTGAATCGAATCATGATTCAAACAATCCAAAAAAAAAATTGTTGTGACACATTTTTATTAGTTTTTGCAATTTTTAAGCATATAACGAAATCTAATAGTTTGCCACTTCAAATAAATGCAAGTAACGGTGATACAATATTTACCGTTGATTTAAATTTTCTACGACATTTTGATGGTTATTGCTCTGCTTCGGAAGAATATCCGAAAATTTTGTATTAAATTAGTGGATCGAATGAATCGAATTTCAATTAAATTTTTTAATGATCTGAATTACGTCTCGAATCGAATTATTTGATTCGATTAACAGTGTTGAATCGAAACAAATTTTCAAGCATTTGAACTACATATATAAATTCAAATTGTATGGAAAGAATCGAATCGTTAATTGCCACCCCAAGATTTACAGTCAATTCTGGCCACAACGGTTTAGCAAAAAACAGCTGGAAACACCGTTATAACGAATAACCTGTGTAAGGAAAACCGTTAAAAAACGGTTGTAGTGGCGGGGGATTCGAAATTACCGAAAAACCAGTATAGCATGTGAGGGCGCGGCGTAAAACCGCTATATATAGCAAAAAGAAATTTATGGCGGGGATTCAGAAATTTGAAAGAACCGGTATAGCATGCGTGGGCGTGGCCTGAACACCGTTATAGTGCGACAAACGTTATAAGGAGGTCCGTTGTAGAGCGAATTTACTGTAGCAGTAAAAATATTATAAAATTAATTGTTTTATGTAAGCTTTCATCACTTCCCACGGAATGTCCCATAAAATTTTGCTTTCAGAATTTCGTCTGTTTTATGCAACTGAAAACAATTTTCTTCCGCATAGAAGTGCCATAAAAAAAATAATTATTGTCACCCAAAGAGCAGCACTGCCATGGCACAATAAATGTTTTACGTAAAAAAATGATATACTTATTATTCACACAAAAATATAAATACAAATTCGCAAAGATTTGAAGACAACATGAATTGATTTCACAGCTATGATATTCCGATAGAATAACCAAAATGCTAGCATATGTGTATATAGCGTCTATGTGCAGGTATATGTATGGAGGGGTAATTATTTATACGAGTATATGTAGGATGTATATAAATGTACGATGTACCAATATTAGCTGTATCTACAGGGCGTCCGGATTTTCTGGAGGAAATAATATCTATTCGGTGAGAAAATATGTAAATGTCATAGTACTATACCAAGACACAATTTATCTCTTAAATTTATATTTCATTCTAGCATATTACAGGAGGTCCAAAGCTTCTGGTACGTCCAAGCCTTTTGGGATGGTCACGTGGCCGAAATTTTCCTTGAAACTGGAACAAAATAAAAACAACGTAAATAAATTTGTTTGGCGGCAATTTGTTTTATTATGCCGTTTGTTAGAATTTGTCTTAGCAGAAAAATTTCACTTACGCCACACACCACAGGGAGAGCCAGTCAATGTCGTTGACGGTCAAGTCAGCCGGAAGGATAAGCTCCACGTCTTGGCCGGTGTAGCCAGTCAGAACGTCCATACTGTAACATGTTAGAAAATATATACATTAGACTTTCCATTCGACATTTATATTAGACATTTTCATTGGAAATTTATGCTAGAAATTTATATTAGAAATGTTCATTACAAATATGCTAGAAAGTTCTATTAGAAATTTCCATTAGAAATTTATGCTAGAAATTTCCATTAGAAATTTATACTAGAAATGTTCATTAGAAATATGCTAGAAATTTCTATTCGAAATTTTCATTAGCAGTTTCCATTAGAAATTTCTATTAGAAACTTCCTTAAGAAATTTCTATTGGAAACTTTCATTGGAAAGTTCCATTAGAAATTTCCATTAGAAATATTCACACGTGCATGGAAAATGAATGCCTTTTGCCGGTAAATTTCTACCATCTATTTTTGGAAAATAGCTACATGTATATAGAGCAATAAAAAAAATGTTCTTACGTTCCATATTCATTGGGGATTTTCCTGCCGCCGGCGTGGGGCTTGGCGCCCGCTCCGACCCAGAAATATGCGTCCGGACCCGCACCGTCGTAGTACAAATTTTTGATCAGAATCGTCCTACTATCCTTAATTATGACAGCTCCTGAGCGCACTCCATGCGCGTAGGACACGAAGCCCGGGAGAAGCTTTGCGGATGGACTCTTCTTTGGAATGGCCTGCATTTTTTTTATTGTCACAAAAATTTCACCATTTAATCTGCATCATTTATAACTATACTTTTAGTATAGGTATATTCATTAGAAAAAAAATATTATCCATTATACGGAATCACAATATGTACACATTTATTTCTTAGGGCAAATATTTTTAACTTAATTTCTGTATGTTAAATCTCTCTAACAAAGTTTTTATACTCATTAAACGAAATTTGTAGATTTCATTAAACAAAATTTTTAGAATTTGTTAAGCAAAATTTTTAGATTTCATTGAACAAAATTTTTAGAATTCATTCGCAAAAAATTTTAGAATTCATTGAAATACAAATTCAGTTTCAATTCATAAAGAAAATAATTATGAAAGTCAACCCATTTAAACGCATTTAAAGTTTTCTCGCATTGCTATATGATACATTGACAGGAAAAAAATTGAATTAATCCAATAGGATTTTGTAATATTAATAATTAAAAATATATTGCCTCGCTTCCGTTGAGTATGTAGAGGAAGAGCAAGGACGCCACGAGGAGATGTCTAGGATTGCAGCCAGCCATTTTTCTCACACACGTATAAATATTTAATGACGGGAAGAAATAGACGTAGAAATTTCAAATGTATAGACACAAAAATTGGGTCAAGATAATGAACTTTGACGAGAAACTCCCTAAAATTGATTTCCTTTCCTCAAAAAAAAAAACAAAAAAACAAAAAATTGTGTTCCTAAAAATTTTGAAGGGCAGAAAAAAATGGAAAAAAGACGTTCGTCGACGGTCCAAAAGGAAGAATGATGGAAGAACCATTCAGTTGGAGAGACAAATTGGGACTGGGATGCTATTTGGAGTCCATGAGGGAATTTAACAGGCTTGGGAAAACTTGACAGCCGCGTGTGCCATGAGACGAGGAAACACCTTCTTTTTTTTTTATTTGTATACATTTTTGAAAGAGTGAACCACTTTCTCATGTAATGATTGAAAGTCGTAAAAGATTGTGGGGTTTAAATAAAAATAATAATAAGGATAATAAAAAAAAATTGTAAATATAGGGAAAGTGAAAGGAAAAAAAAGATAGGTACATGCCCTCCCTGAGCAATGCCAAATGCAGTGGAAATGTTGTTGTCCATTGAAAAATTTAAACGAGCCAAGGAAGCCATCCAATTACATGTAAATGAACAAAATGGATTATGTATGTGCATATGCACACGTTTTTTTTTTTTTTTTGTACAATCTTTTTGACCTGTGTGCAGTTCCTTGGTGCGACCCCAGTCAAGAGTAGAAATTAGGCTTTCTTTCTGTACTCACTTCACTTTTAATTATTGCGTACACAACAGCCATGTATTAACATGTCTTATCCCATGTCCTTTTTTTCTATTCTTTCATTTTAGTTCCTTACAGTTCCAATCACTTTTTTGTGTTCCCTTTTGATTTTTTTTTTGGTCTTTCGATTGCAAAACGTGATCTTTACGGAAAGCTTTTTGACTTTATGTGAACTTTTACAGTGAAAACGTTTCCCGTTGTGCCCAATTACGATGTTTGAATCCTGGATGGATACAAAATGTCAATTCCCACCTGGAGCGAGAATGACAAATGATTTCAGGAAGAGTAAATAGGTGGAATTGTCAAGAAGGTAGAGTGTTTATTGTATATTTTGTGTGTTTTATTATTGTTTATTCGTGTCTATATAGGTGCATATATTTATATTTGCTCTTACTATAACCTTGATTCAATAAATTTAACGTACATATCTATAGATTTATCTACATATCAAAGTTGAATTACATAATTTGACCATCTCATGCGTCCTTCTTGCATAAAATGCTCAAATCCACAAATCAACAATTGTGGACAAATTATTCGTTTAATCCTTTTTTTGCAGGCACAAAAAAAAACGCTTGGTAATAGATATGCGAAACCAAATTTAAGATTTGTTCACTATATACAAAAATCGCTTTTTTATGTGCTTATTTCTCTGTGCTTATGTTTTCTCTGACAAGCAAATAAAAATTACTCGCAACCCTTTGAATTTAAGCAAGCATTAATGAAAGTAAACGACGGCTACATTTGACTCTCTCTATAAGAGTACCCTATCTGCACCAGCAAAAGTGGCCTTATAACGAACTGTAGGTATAGAGAATTAGGTAAAAAAATATTAATATTAATTAATTAAGATTATTTGCAGGCTTAACTTTGATAATTTTCCAAATTCTAACAATATTTACAAAATTGGCCGTAAATATTTACATTTTAGTGAGAAAAGAATAAAATTATGCTGGTACAGTGGAGTCTCTCCATAACAGCACCCCTTATAACAGCATGTTCTTCATAACGTCATGAAATTCGCAGCACCTTGTACATAGAATACATAATAATTCTGTTCTCTATAACAGCATTCCTTTTATAACAGCAAAATTTTGGGTTCCCTTGGATGCTGTTATAGAGAGACTCCACTGTATAGAGTTCCGGTGCTGTTATAGAGAAAACGTTAATGTTGAAGAGATACCTGACTTAGGCTGTATGCTCTTACAGGAAGAAAGTGCTGTTATAGCGAGAGGAATGTGACCGAGGGAAGAAAATACCCTGCTGTTATAGAGTAACTGCTGTTATAGAGGGTGCCCTTATAGAAAGCGCACTTTACACGGTAAAGCTGTAGGAGGGATTCAGCACTGCTGCTATAGAGTAAGTGTTCTTATAGGGAGGGCCGGTATAGGCAGAGTTGACGATTTCAATGGGCATCAAGCAAATTTAACGTAGACATTTATAGCCGAAAACGTTTTTAATTTTTTTTTTAATTTTTAACGAAAATTAATCTTGCGTTTCTTAAAATAGTACACATTTTTTACGATTATTTGTGTTTATTTCCTGCTGAGTAATTGCTACAATATTAATAATAATCGTAGTAATTGAATCAGACATGATAGGAAACAAGTGACTGCTGATTCAGCGGGTTTCAAAAAAAAAATTGAAATGAACAGGCAAATTAGCCTACTAATTTTTTTAATTTTGAGTAATAATTAATAATATTAATAATTATTATAATAAATATTATTAATGTGAATTACTTTTGAGTCATAACCTTGTTTATCCACATTAAAATTATACAGAATTATTATAAATTTCTTCACTAATATCAAAATACAGCACTAAATCAAAATCCGATTTGTTTGTTTGTGAAGATATGCTCACATTGAGCATTAAGGCCACACGGAGATGTTCATTAGGTGCACTTCGGAAAATGTATGGATTTTTTTATTACTGCTTTTCCAGACACTTTTCGTATTACTAAAAACCTCAGACACATTGGACATTACTATTAAAAACGAGAGGGAGAGACTACATACAATTCTTATCATCGTAATTTAAATCCTACAAGTGTTTAAACATTTCCACGTTTAATTTCTGTCCGAACATATAGCCTTCCTTGGATGTGCAAATTTTTTGTGAAGTAAAGTTTTTGAACTCTTGCATGTAGGCATATTTGCAAATCTCCGTCATTGTATTTGTAATAGGAGTTTCCCAATCGTTGGTAACAGCAGAGTTGCGACATGGCGGTAGCAACAAACACAAAGACCACCCACCTACGCTGATACCCAGCCAGGTCACCAGAGATTCTTCCCCCCATTGATTTGCAAGTAAAATCACTCAAGTAAATTTATTAGTCGAGCTATACGTAGCTATACGTACTATACATGTATACGTACATAATAGTGCATTTAAAATATTTAATGAGCTTCCTATATTCAAGAAAAAAATTATTCCTTGCTGAGACAAACCAATTGATATAAACAAAAATGTATTCCTTGCAGAGCTGGGAATATTTTCAAATTTGAATTACCACTACCAAATACATACAATTCCTCTCACTCAGTAGCAAGTAAATCCTTCAGTTATTGTGCCCACGAAGCTGAAATTGTTAAATACAAATTGCGATTTACCTTTTGCGATTTTAGTGCAAGTACAATTAGGTACATGTACCAAGTATGTACTTCAATTACTTTTACAATTACCAAATTACTCAAGAAAAATGTTTGATAATACGACTAAGGCTAATTTCAGATACCAATTTCCGAACCTAAATTTTCAATATTTAGTGTGAACAAAATAATCTTGATTTGTAGAAATTTCCAAATGTTGATCAAATTAGGATATTGTTGAAAATTAATACAATTATTTACACTTTCAGCACCGTAAGAGTAATTACTTACTGCATACATATACCAAGGAATGACATCCGAAAAAATTAAAATTTGAATTAAAAAACCTGTTTTTCGTAATTATGAATGCAAATTTAAATTTCGGATATCTAAAATATGAATTCTAATTTCAATACAATTTTATAAAAATATTTAGGCGTATGAATACGTACTCAAATACTTTTCGAATATTTTTAATGCAATCTGGCATAATTTGTAGCTTAAAATAAACGCAAGATCAATACACAAAATTATAAATTGATTCCGCAACTCTGATTTTTCCAAAAATCGATGCTCTTACGGACGAAATTGCTATATTACTGCTAACTGAAAAAATCATTGTAGTAATACGTTGATTTTTCAAAAAAAAAAATCTTACTCGAAGGCACTTTGGGAATTAGCAACATAATGAAATAATTTTCGAGTACCATACAGTATCGGAATCCAAATGTCAACTTTTGAATACGAATTTGAATTTCAATGTATTAGTAATTATACATTCCAATTAGCATATTTTTCTGACAAAAATATGGATACTAATTCCGATTAAAATACTGAAAAATAGGAATATAATTCCGATTTGAATTCGAATACCGATTCGGATGCCTTGCCTTGCCTTGCCTTGTAGCTCTGATTCCTTGTAGCTCATTTACCTGCATATTTAATCCAGCTTTTTTCCTTTCTCGCCATTGTGCCTGCACTTTTTTTAAATTTCTCTTGCTGATTACGTATAACATTAACATATAGCTACTCACTATGTGCCATCATTGCGCACGTAAAATTCTCAGAAAAATATTCTACATAGCTCACGGCATGCACACATTAGCCATAAAATACCATTGGCATAAGAAAGCATTTTTTTGAATGACACATCTATACATGATTTGACGAAATTCAACCCCACCGATTCTTAAGAATTTTCTTTGAAAAAAACCTCTTCCCTGTCCAATTATACTTGTGTTGGTCAATGAGGGGAAAATGATTTAAAAAATTCTCTAATGTCAATAAACGCCAAGGAACAATGCCTCCGTATAGTTATCGCTAAAATGGTGAGCCACGTGAATCGAGCATGCTAAAACTTAATTATGTATATACTTTTTTTTCAAATGCCTCTAAAATCAGGCATATTTGCCTCCATTGTTATTCATTGCACAGGCGGAATTTGCAAATTTATGGATGATGTCAAACCTCAGCAGAATCTTCATTGTTTCATCATTTACCTGATCCGATTTCCGCGATTTCCATCAGGTGTACAGTGGACTCTCGCTATAGCAACCATGAAGGGAAGGACAAAAATGATTATTCAATGAAAAAGTTGTTATACGGGACATTTAATATGTACACTACATTCACGAATTGCTGAAAAATAAAGTTGTTATAGAGTAAAAGCTGCTATAGGGAGAGTCCACTGTATACACAACGTATAAGCACCGAAAATTGACATTCTTCCATGTCCGCAAATATAAAGAAAAAACATGAAATAGTATGGCAGTGAAATTTTGACCAATAAATTTCTTCTCCCCAGAAATATGTGCAAATACAGGGTGCCAAGAAACGATATACGCCTTAAACAATATGTTGCAACAATGCGGCAAAATAGACAAAGCATGCTTCCCATGCAGAATCTTATTGTGAATCTAGGAAAAAAATTCATCCCCATCCGACCAACAATGGCCGAGTTATGGCGGTTTTTTCAAAAAAAAAAACATTTTCAACAAAATTACTTTTCCGTTTCTGTCTTTAGGAAATCTTTTAATGTTCTCCCAACGGTTCAAATTAGGATAAGTGCGTTTTCTAACCACAATTTTATTGCGAATCTAGAAAAAATATTCCCATTGAGATGAAACATGAATTGACCAAGTTACGACGATTTTTCCGCGCCAAGTTTAAAAAATTAAAAGTTTCGAAAACT
>JAQGBT010007390.1:0-11062 GCA_034698585.1 Disparrhopalites patrizii
CCATCATTCCACATACGTGTCATGATGTGAAGGATGACAAGGGAATAATCACGTGAATGATTACTACCTTATAATATTATAGACAAACAGACAAAGACACAATATAAGAAAATAAACCAATACCATAAACAAAAGATATAGTGACAGACAAAATAGACCAAAGGAGGGTCTGAAATACTACAATAACACAATAAACAAAGTTAGAAAGCAAAATAATAAACTAAACAAACGACAAATGGTAAAATATTAAACATAAGCGAAAGCAAAATAAAAAATAAACAAAAAGAGAAAGCAAATAAATAAAATGAGCAAACGAGAAATAGTGAAATGAGCATAAGCCAAAGCGAAATAAAAAATAAGCAAAAAGAGAAAGCACATTGAATAAAAGAAGCAAAAGAGAAATAGTGAAATAAGCATAAGAGAAAGCACATTGAATAAAAGAAGCCAAGGAGAAATAATGAAATAAGCATAAGAGAAAGCGAATAAATATACCATTGAAAAAAGAGAAAACGAATGAATAAAATGAAAATAGAAAAGACGGGAACACTAAATAGAATAAAAAAAGCGAATACAAATAGGAAAAGTAAATGTGTAAAATAAAAACAGAAACAACTGGAGAAAACAGAAACAGGACAATTAAAAGAAAATAATGGAAACGGACCTTTGAGGAAACGAGTAAGACAAAAGAGGAAGAGAGGAAGAGAGAAGATGTAGAAATCACATTTGAAGGCAATAGTAAGGCGAAAGAAGAAGAGAAAGATGAAAGAGAGAGAAAGAGGGAAGCAGAGGCAGAAAGGAAAATAAAGGAAGAGGAATAGCAAAAGTGCACAATAATGGGGCAGGATGCATACACAGATTGTAATTTCCACATCGTTTCTAATCAAACTGGAAAGCTCATGATTTATGATGCCTCATAGACTTGAAGCTTCCTAAAACGTAGCGTGATTCCTAAGCAGTTTCTCAATACATGAACCTCCTGGGGTGAGTAATTAATTATTGGTACTCATGCCATTCCAACGTCCCGTGTATTGACTTTGTAAAGCATGGAAAACAAAGGCTGAAAAGCAGTCCCTGAAAGTAACGGAATAACGCAATCATCCCTTCCATTAACTGGATGGGGCATGCAAGCACGCATTCCATCCTTTTTTCCGTACCCCCCCAAAAAAACTGAACGAAATTCAATTTCCCCTCCAAAACAAATTCCAATTTATTCCCAACAATATCCCACCTCGAAAATTCTCGGATACAAAATTTAGTTTCTTCCGTAAAAGGAAACTTCCTCCCTTTGACAGTTGATTGGGTGCTAAAAAATGATTTGGGAAAGTTAATTTAAATGTCATTGGCAATAGTTACCATCATTAGTCAGGAGGACTTTACGGAAGCGAAGGAAGATTAGATGGCTCCAGTCAAATTGCGTTTTATATGGAAATTATAATTCCCCCAAAAAAAAATCACTTTGCCCGCGTATGGGACAGATCCATCTCCTTTGGAGAAAAATCCCTATTACAGGCAATACCAGGTTGATATAAAATATTTGCATATACATATATAATATGTATTTATCATACACGAAAGCCTGGAAAATCTTGTTGGATGGAAATTGTAAAAAAAAAGTCGTTTTCATAGAGAGCTCACTATAAAGCAGGTTGTATATACGAATATATTGTATAAAAGTATGTATGTATGTACGTACTTATAGATTATATTGGTTCCGTACGCCCACGTCTTTTAATGGCTCTTCCACTTTGCCATGTCATGTCACTGGGGACAAATTGAATCATTGACAGGGCGAAAGAAGTCCTTCACTCCCGGCTTACTTTATAGCGTGTGGGAGTGCGGGAATTTTTTTTTTTCTTTCAGAGTGTGGTTGACTCATGGCAAATGGCAACAGTTGGTGAATAAATGCCAAACAATTTCTTATTGAAAATTCCCTTCCCCTCCCTTGCTTATCTATTGCAAAGGCACTGGCGCAGAAAATAGATAAGGGAAATTGTGGTGGGAGGAAAATCAGATGCTTTAATCATCTCATTTTTTGTAATGTAGAAAAACACTCCATAGTAAATGTAATTTGTACAAGCTTAACGCCAACCATGTTAGCAAAATGTCTTGAAAAATGGTCCTAATAGATGAAGCAAAATTAAAACAATTGTCTGGCATTAAGGCGTTAATAAATTACAGAAGCACAATTATAACTGCAGCACTGCAAGTATAATAAAAGGGGCTATACTGTCTACTAGCACTACAGTGGACTCTTGCTATAACAAGCCTGAAGGGAAGGGCGAAAATGGTTGTTATATGGAAAAGTTGCTATATGGAGCATTTAATATGTATACTGCATACACGAAGGGCTGAAAAATAAAGTTGTTATACGGAGAGTTGTTATAGAGAGAGTCCACTGTATAACAGCGTCCGATCTGCCCCCGAAATTGCGCTCTTATAACAAATTGGGCGGAAAAATATTGATATTAATTAATCCACATGAAATCCAGGTATAATTCTGAAAATTCAACAAATTACATTCAAGTCTACCTATAACGGACCTCCTTATTTTCGCGGTATTACGGTGTTCACCAACCCCCATGAGAGATTTTCAATGAGAAAATCAGTCTCCATAACGGTATTTTTAAAACGATTTTTCGCTATAACGGGAAAGTTTCGAATTTCCCGTGGTTAATTATTTTTCGCCATAACGGATTTTGGCCACGTCTTCAAATATTTGTCGCACTATAACAGCTTTTCTCGTGTTTTGAATCCCCCGCAATTTTTCAATTTTTTCTGTAACGTTTTCGACCTTTCGACCACGTCTTCGCATATATCTGTCACTATAGCAGTTTTTTCCCTTTATTTCAAGACTCCACAAGCTTACGATTTTTTATAGCGGCAATTGCATTATATCCTATAACGGTTATATGCACCTTTATCTTACTAAATTGCTATATGTACAGTGGAGTCTCTTTATAACAACTTTTCTGTAGAGCAACATTATTTTTTCGGCCCTTCGTACATATAAGGTACATATTTTATGTTCTATATAACAACTTGTCTCTTTAACAATACTTTTCGACCTTCCCTTCAGAGTTGTTATATAGAGATTCCACTGTAAAGAGAATTGATGTTATGTCAATATTTAAGCAATTTTTCTAAAATGTTGTTTTTTCGGAAAGGAATGAAATTGAGTTATTTATACAGTTCAACCGCTGATATAGAGAGAACGTTTAGGTTGACGGGGTATTTGATTTTGGTTTGAATGCTATAATATAAAGAAAAAGCTGTTACAGGGAGAGAATCTTGGCGGAGGAAAGGAAAAAGCCTGGTGTTATGGTCAAAATGTATACAGTCGACTCTCGCTACAACAGCACCCTATAAAGCATCAAATTTCGCTGGTTATAGCGAAAAACTGTTACAGAGAGCAGGCATTTCTATGTTAGCAATTGGAGAAAGTTTTTGAGGGGAGAATTTTTTGCTGCTGCTATAGCGAGAGTACTGTTATAAATGGGACTGTTATAGAGAGAGTCGACTGTAGCTATAGCCAGTGATGTTGTTGGAGTTTTTTTTAACATGAAAAAGCTCTCGAGGACATCCCCGAATACGGCTGTAGGAAACTTATTTTTATAGAGAGGACTGTTATATTAAGATTTTTGCTATATATTTTGTCTGAGAGGAGGCTGTTATAGTGGATATATGAGCTCAAGTCCCGTCCCGAGAAAAGTGTCAAGCGTCTCGGAAATGTCACTTGACGCTTGAGTGATTTCAAGACGATGTCTTCATTTCCCCTCGGGAAATGTTTTTCCCTTTCCCCTCAACATAAATTGGAGGCAATCTGAGTGAAAAAGTAAAATGGTCCTTCCCAAGGAAATATTTACCCCTCCGGAAAAAAACTACATGAGAACAAACAATGTTAAATACACAAATGACTTTGCTACTAAAACGATTTGCTGAGAATGTACACATTTGTATATTATTTATAGATATACATAAAGACCATTTAATTTATTGAAGACGGTGACAGCACCCATTGTTTCTTTTCTGGCTCAACGGTTGTGAAATATTTCGGGTATTCACATAAATTCTCTCTTCATTTCCATTCTCCCTCCTTTTTTCGGCTTCATTAACTAGGGGAATGATTAATAGGGCTAAAAAAGGAATACTAAGGGAATGGATGGGGAATTATAAGAAAAAAATCGCAAAATCTTTAGTAAATTACTGTGAATCATTTTTTTGCTAGTATTAATTTTTTTTTTGTCACTGAATATAATCTGGCTCTGTTGACAAATCAGTTGTCAGTGCTGGCCTACTTCCAACGGAACTCCCGTTTATTAAGTCTCTTATGTCTCCCGTTGTTTTTTTCGTGTAGGGGGAAATGTTCGTCTTCGAAAGTGCTCGTTTGAACGTTTTGATAAAAAAGGTCGGGCTGGGACGATGGAATCATTCATCAGACGGGAATTAATTCCCTTCGTTTGTAATCTTTTTTATTAGAGAGCAAATTATTTTCTCATTTTGGTCCTTTCACTGTCTCTTTTTAGACCTCGTTTTTACTTGCCTTTCGTTTTCTCGTCTTTCTACCTTTTTCACGGTATCATTTCTTTCTCTTTCGAGATCTTGCTTTCCAGTGTCGCCTATGTTTTTTAATTCCTTTTTTAAAAAATTTATCCCTTGCTTTTTTCCTTTTTTTAAAATTTACCCCTTCTCTTTTTCCCTTTTTTTAAAATTTACCCCTGCTCTTTTTCCCTTGTTTTGAATTTTCCCTTTCTCTTTTTCCCTTGTTTTGAATTTTCCCTTTTCGCTTTTTGGACTTTTTCCTTTCTCTTTTCGCTTTTTAGACTTTCTCCTTTCTCTTTGAGCATTTTATTTTTTCCTTTCTCTTTAAGCATTTTCTATTTTTCTTTCTCTTTTCGCTTTGTCGACTTTTTCCTTTCTCTTTACGCATTTTATTTTTTTCGATCCTCTTTTTACTTTTTCGACTTTTTCCTTTCTCTTTACGCTTTTATTTGTTTCCTTTCTCCTTTCATTTCCTCCTTTTTTGACTTTTTCCTGTCTTCTTTTGTTTCTTTATTTCTTGAGTTTTTCTTTTCTCCTTTTGCTTTTGTCGTTCTCGCTTCGCCCTTTTGCTTTGTCTGTTTGTCCGTTTGATTTCTATTTGTGATTGTTTATTCCTTTTTTCGAGTTTTTGCCTACTTGCTTTCTCCTTTCGCCTTTTTTCTTTCTCTGTCCTCCAATTTTCTTTCATTTTTAGCATTTTCCCTTTTCTCCCTGTTCGTCGCTTTCTTTTCCGACGTCATTCTCTTTTTTCGTCCGATTTCTTCTTCCTTTTGAATTATTTCCTTCTCTTTTCGTTTGATTTCTTTGTCTATTCGCCTTATTTTTCTATAGTAGTATTTTTTCTCCTTTCATCGTTTATCTCTCTTTTGGTCCTATTTCTCTCTCGGCTGCTCTTATATATTTTTTCCCTTTCGTCTCATTCATTCCTCTTCTTCTGTCTTTCTCTTCTCCTTTCGTCTCTACCGTTCCATTTCACTTCTCTCCAATTTCCCTCCCACTCACTGCGTGGTGCTTATTCCGTCCTCAGTTATATTTTCTTGGTATTGTTTCGTAAAAGTCCCATAAAAAGCTTGGAGAAAGAAAACTTTTTCCTCCCCTAACTTTTCCCCCTCTCTCCATCCTCTTTCGACTTGTAGATGGGCTATTGATTTGTGCGTAGGACGTGTGAAAAATTGCTGCCCGAGATCCATATAAATGAAGTCTTTTGTGTTTATATGCATGTTTATACGCTGTTGTTTTTTGCAAAAGGGGAAAACATTTTTTTCATCCTTTGCAATTCTTTTTCCTATCCCGAGTTTTACCTTTTGCAAAATGATATTATATCCCCTTTTTTTGCACATGTGTATGTACACTATTGTGAGGGACAATAGGAATTCCCGGGGTGAGGGCAATATTTTCTCTCTCTCTCTCTCTGTCTCTCTCCTTTTTTCTCTCTCTCTCCTTCTGTCTCTCTATCTAGCCTTCTGAATCATGCATTTCATCTCCTTTGTACTAATCACACGTCATGTACAATGTAATCCCTTTCCTCCTGGGCGGGATTCCGTGGATGCTATTGGCCTAATAATCTGCCTTTTCCCTCTTGCGTGGGACGGCATGTCTCTGCATACCCGGGAATATTTTTTTTTGTCTCTCGTGTCACTGACATGTAGTCATCCTGGCACTTTTGACAGAGTACCTTATGATGATGTGGCAGGAGTCAGGATATATTTTTTTCCATATTGAAGCAAAAAAAAAAACAGGACTGTCGCATATGTATAGCGTCATTTTAGGACTTTTCTAAAGCTCCCATTTTTCCCGTTCCAGATTCAGAGTAAAGATGCAAAAACGGGAGAAAGTCCATTACAAACTTGTCAGGAAAAGTCTTTTTCCTTTAGAATGCCCAAAAAGAAAGTTGGGGGCGTGGGGTGTATGGATAAATATTTTTTTTTGTTTTCATAATCATCCTATTCCATGGGTGGTGATCTTATTTTCTTTTTGCAGGCCTGACTTGCATTATAATGGCGTACAAAAAATTGGGATTTGCCCCCTGAAAGAAAATATGGGGATGGTAAATAGTATTTTTCTATTTTCTGGGCTTATTATTTCCAAGATAGGAGTGTCAACAATGATGGGACAAAATTGGGAAGCATTGTGCCTTTTGTTATTTGCTGTCACTGTTAGGTGCCGTAAGAAATACTAAAAAGTAAAGTAATATCTGTATTTATTCAGGATTTCACGCAGAATATTTTTTACTGGATCCGCAATAAAATTGTAAGCATTTTCTGCAAGTGAATAAAAAGCCAGGGAAAATATTCCTTCTTTTCTCAGGATTTTATTTTTGCTGGCAAATTTATTTTTGCTGGCAAATTTATTTTTGCTCTTTGGGCACAACTGGAGGGCATGATCTGTATTCCGTGCCTTGGATTGCAGGTGTCCATTGTCATACATTATTTATTAGGTCCAAGGAAATGGCGTGTCTTGGTCTATGGTCCAACACTTCCTCTCATGTATAACTTCCTTGCTTTCTCCCTTTATTATTTTTGTTCCCTTCATATTGAGAGTGAAAATCTCCAGACGGACGTCCTCCATTCGTCTTCCTAAAAAAAAGGGTTTTTTCTCTCTCCTTCCTTCCTAGAATCTTACATGGAGTACTAACAGGACGAGAGAAAGTGCTGGAGAGAGTCGGAAAAACCATGGATATTTTCCCACACTTCTTTCTGCCCCGTTGTACACAAGATGATGCATGGCCCTGGACTATTATCTACCTTTCCGCTACATTACATTTCTGCAATAAAATGGATTTCCCTTTGATTCCTTTCGCTCTCTCCCCTTCATTCTCCATGTCTATCTTTGATGCTCCAAGCTCTTTCCGTCTGCCCTTTAATCTCTCTTTCTCTCCTTAAGACACTCTCCTTCTCTTTACTCTCGTTTTTTTCTGGATAACGCTCACTATTGCTGGTAGCTCTGTCTCTCTTATATTCTCTATTGCTTACTTTTCAACTCCTTCACTTTCCTTTTCTCCTTTATTTGCTTATCATTCTATTTTGCTCTGTCCGTTTTTGCGATTCTCTCCCTTTCTCGTGGTTCTTTTCTTTTTTTTCGTATGCTCCTCATTCCACTTTTTTTCTTCTTCTCTCCCTTGTCCTTTTTTCTTTCTCTCTTTTTAAATTTTTCTCTCATCTCCTCTTGCTTTCCCCATTTTTAAATGTTGCTCTCATCTTCTTTTGCTTTCCCTATTTATAAATGTTGCTCATCTTCTTTTGCTTTCCCTATTTATAAATATTTCTTTCATCTTCTTTTGCTTTCCCTATTTTTGTATCTCTCTTTGTCTTTTGCTTTCCCTATTTTTATATCTCTCTTTGTCTTTTGATTTCCTTGCATTTAAATAGTTCTCCCATTTTCTCTCATTTTCTCCTGCTTTCCCTCTGTTATACATTTCTTCCATTTTCTTTTACTTTCCCTCTGCTTTTATATTTTTCTGGAATTCCTTTGCTTTCCCTCTGTTTTTATATTTTTCTGGGATTCCTTTGCTTTCCCCCGTTGTTTATTGTTTTCTCGTTTTCTTTTGCTTTCCTTTATTTCTATATTGTTCTCGGTTTCCTTTGCTTTCCCCTTATTATGTATTTCACTCATTTTTCTTTCTCTCATTTTTCCGTTTTTGTTTTTCGCTTGTGTAGCTCTTTCATGTTTATGCTTTTCTTCAGTGTTTTCCCGAACTGTATCTCTGTCATACATTTCATTTTGTCAATCTTCTATACATTCGTCCTACTTTTGTTGGCTTTTCTTATTACTTTGGTCTTCATTTCGGGTTGCTTTTATCACATTTTCTTGTTTCCTTTCTCCTTTTTTCTCTCTGGTTCCTTCCTCTTTCTGTAGAATCTTCGCCTTCCTTTCAGTATGTTTTTCTTCCAGTTTCTAGGGTTTTTTGTCTGCCTGTTCCGCTTATGCTTTTCCTTTGGAGTAATTTTTCTTTCCCCTTTTGTCTTTCTCTTGTTGAATATTTTTTTGTCTCATTTTGTCTGTTCAATTTATTAAGAAATTGTCATTCTCCGTCTTTCTTTTTCTTCTGAGTAATATCATATGTATTTTTGTCACATCTTCGTCTCCTTGTGCTCTTGCCTTTTTTCTCTCGTTCTGTATCCGGCTCTAGTCTCTACGCTCTTTTGTGTACACCACATTGCCTGCGTCTTCATAGTTGTTTCGCACTTTCTCCCTCTTCTATACTTTCCCTCTCTTTTTCTTCATTTTTTGATTTCCCTAATGTCTCTTCTGTACCTTGGCTCCCAAAATATTCCGTGGCATATTTTAGCACTTTCCTCTAATGCTTTCCCCATCCAAGTACATACGCTTAGATTCAAGTTGAATCCAGGATATTTCCTCTTTCATGACTTTTTGAACTTGTTTTTCGTGCTTCCAAAAGTAACTTTTTCCCTCTGGGTGCCAGAATTCCTCTCTTTACATACCTCAAGATCCCAGCTGGGGAAAGGGTTCATTCCAGAGTAAATCAGATGAAAAGAAGAGGCATATAGAAAGGAGAGGAAAACTGTCCATGTGGAAAGCATTTCCCTCCATCTCAATCTCCGTCTGTAATGCATTCTTGGAAGTGCATTGGAAATTTTTTGGAGGCCGAGAGCAAAAGCAATGGACGCAATACACTTATGTACAATAATTTCTACTGCCCCTCCCAGCAATATGAAATGCTGATTCAGAGCAACAAATTTCCTCTCATTTTTCTCTGTTCACTAAATCCGTCGTTTCATCCCGTAATTTGCTCCATCTTTATCCGGTTTGTCAATTTTGGTTTTTTATTTCCCCACGATTTGATTTTCTGTAGATTTAATCCCATGAACAACCAGAGGAATCTTCTGGACAATTTTACAGGGGAAAAGCTGTCTTATCGACACATTTTATATCACAAAAAAGATAGTCCCCTCCCCTTTACTTCCCATCCATCAATTCTCCCTTGGTTGGTTCCGAAATTTGGTGGAAGGGGAAGATTATCTTGGGGGCAAAATGATGTATGGAAGGAATTCCGGTTGATAAAATGAAAAGGGATAATTTATGGGTTTTCCCCCATTGATCAACGTCAGCCTGGAGGGAGCTTTAAAGAAAAATTGTTTTTGTTTCAATTTTTCCTTGTATTTTCCTATAATAAAAAATGGGGATTTTATAGGCCCTTTAATACGGCTTTTCCCGGAGATAAGCACTACATAATGGGAAAGGGCTGAGAAAGGATATTTTATCCCCTTCAAATTGATACCATGATGGATTTTTGTGCCGCAGGTGGACGATAAGGAGAACAACAAATAAAAAAAAACCCGGGTCACTCCTCCCGCCATTTGCCTCCAGGCAAATCCCCGAATTCAAGGATTTAAGCTTCCATTGACAGGAGGAAATTAAATAAAAAACAAAGACAAAATAATAAAAAAAAAATTATGGGCGAAGCATCGGTGGCCCTTGCCACCAGCCAGCCCATTGGATGGGTGGGAAACGCCCCTCCGCTTAATCTGGACTCCTCCTCCTTCTCATCCTCCGGCTTGATGATGAATGTCTCCCAAGAGGATTTGGAGGAGGACGGAGGGAATATCAGTAACCTCCCATTTTGCCCCAATCGAACCCGATTGTTTGATGACCTGGATGTGGAAGGGGTCAAATACATCACATATGGGATCCTCCTCCCCGCCGTTTGTGCCCTGGGCATCGTGGGCAATGTCCTCAACCTCATCGTCCTCAACCAGCCCAATATGAAGGGGACGGCCTACATTTACATGAGGGGTAAGCCATACCCTTAATTTGTACTTTTTTTTATATTGTATAGGCTTAGAATCATATGGGCTCCGCTTTTTTTTTTACCAGCACTTCATTAACGGGAAAAGTTCATTTTTTAGTGGGGGCATAATTGCCAAGGCAATCATCCAGCTTTTTCCACTTTTCTTTGCATTTTCAAGGAGACACGCCGTAATTAAGATTCGCTGGGCCTTTCCTTCCCTGCAAAAAAGGGCCTGTATCTCCTTATCAATACGTGGGTGCATCTACATCCATACATACATACATATATCTATATGCATTTGAACGCAATATAGTATATGTACATCCATATGTAACATGCTTTATTGCATTTTCATAAACTCACAGGGAATCTGCACAGACAATTATCCACAAAGACAATCTTTGGTGACTCCACTCGAATGCGAGAATATGTTTTTCTTTGTACGAACGGGCATGAAATACATACATGGTTTGATTGGCTATATCAGCCTCTGTAACTCTGTATGTATATATGTATCTACATATGTGGCTACGTTATATGCGCATTTATTATTTTTCATCAGAATTCAATGATCAATAGCAGCCATGCACTCTGTCGTCAAATCAAACTAGACAAAAGAGGATAAGGATAAGATAAACATAATAATCCGAAGAAAGTTCAAGAGCGGGAGAGAGAGAAAGCGAGAGAGAGGGAGAAATAGAGAGACAGAGAAAGAGGGGGAGAGCGAGCGAGAGAAAGAGAGAGAAAGAGAGAGAAAGAGAGAGAAAGAGAGAG
>JAQGBT010007391.1:0-11059 GCA_034698585.1 Disparrhopalites patrizii
TCTGTCTTTTCCCTCTATTTCCTCTCTCTTTTCTCTCCTGTCTCTCGCTCCTCCTTCCTTCTCTTCTCTGTCTTTTCTCTCTCTTCTCTCTCTCTTTTCTCTCCTGTCTCTCTATCCTCCTTCTCTACTCTCTCTCGTTTCTCTCCTGTCACTCTCTCCTCCTTCTTTTCTTTGTTTTCTTTTCTTCTGTCCCTCTCTTCTTTCGCTCTCGTCTTCCTATGTTTTCTCTCTCTCTTTCCTTTTTGTACTTTCTCCCTGTGACTTTCCTTTTTGTTCCTCTCACCCGTTTCTGTCTCTCATTTTGCTCCATCTATCTCGCTCTCTTTTCCATTCTTTCTTTCTCTCTCCCGACCAAAATGTGCAGTATAATCCCTATGAGGCATCCCTCTCAATTTCACGCGGCCAAATAGTAATCATCATGATCATAAAGAAAGTAACACAAGAGTGGAAGGATAAGTGAGAGAGAGAGACAGCGAGTGAGAAAGGAATTTGTCATGGTCTCATGTGAGGCTCAAGAAATAAACTTCTCCAGTAGTGCTTTATTTAAGTGTTGCCCATTTTTCTCCCGCTTTCTCCCCTTTCATCTTTCCCCGGGTATGACTTCCCCTGATTTTCTCCGTCATGGAATACTTTGCCCTGCCTTTGACGTCCGCTCTAACGCCGTCTATAAGTTCTCCCACTGAATTTTCTCCCTCTCCAAAAAATAGGTTCATATTTCCAAAATGCAGTGTCTCCCTACTGCCTCCGGCTAATTTTCTCCTTGACACGTCTATCCATAATGGATTCCATATTCTTCCCTTTACTTTTCCCACCTTGTGTTGTATAAAAAAATTCCTTGCCCTTCCCAACCTCAATGTGGTGGCGTTTGTTCCAAATTTGACTTCCTCAAAAAAAGGCCTTTGTTTCTTCTTTCCATCTCCAGTTTCACTTTTGTCATTTCCCGCCCATTTTTTATTATTCTTTATTCCCCCAATTTTCCCCACAAACCCGCCTGCAACACCGGATTTCCCCTTCACGCAATCACCATTCAACCAGCTCAGGTGGGGGGAATGCAAATTTCCCTAGGAAAAAAATGAACACCTGAGGACGGGGAAAAAATTGTCATTTAGCCCGTGAGAAAAAATGGGATCATATATATACATACATACCTTGGTGTTACCTATATATACCTATACATATGCATATATGTGTAAGTATATATGTATGTAAAATGTTATTAAAGCCTAATATAAACAACCAACCAAGTCCCGCGTGAATACACCATTTTTTCGCAGGAATCCTTTCGAGCATGAACAGAATTTCCCCCAAAAAAGCGGAGGGGTCATACGGCACATAAATATGGAGGACACGTGTCATTTGACTTGGAAAAGGGCTCAAAAGAGGTGGAAATAAAGGAGCACAACAATATGTGAAGGAGCTTAGGGAGAAAAAAACTGGATATACGTTGCATTGGAATCCTGACGGAGCAGAGGCAAGCAAGACAAAAAGGGAGAGAAGCAACCGCCAAAATATGAGTGAAGGTGGAATTACAAGGGCGCATATGAAAGGGAGAAAGTCGGGAAATGGGGTGAAAGTTCGACAGAAACTGGGAGAAAAGAGATAAAGAGAAGGAGCTAAAATTAGAGAAAAAGGAGAGAGAGACAGCTAGCGAGAAGAACGAAATGAGACAGGAGGAGACGGATAAAGAGAGAGAAGAGAATGGAAAAGGGAAAAGGAGAGAGATGGTTAGACGGAGAAGGAGAAAGAGAGAGACATAAAGAGAATTAGAGAGAAATAGAGAGAAAGAGAGACAGCGACAGAAAGATAGAAATAGAGACAGCGAGAGAAAGAGAGAAAAAAGAGAAATAGAGACAGCGAGAGAAAGAGAGAGAATTAGAGAAAGCTTTAGAAGGGGAGTGAGAAATAAAGAGAAAAGACAATGAGAGATAACGAGACAAGGAGAGATAGCAAGAGAGACGCAAAGAGAATGGGAGAGAAAGGAAGAGAAAACGAGAGAAAGAGAGAAATAGAAACGGAGAGGGAAAGCGTGAGAAAAGGAGAGAGAAAAGGAGAGAGTGAGAGAGTCAGTAAAGACAAAGAGACAGAAAGAGACAGAAAAAGGCAAAACGAGAATTAGCATGAAAAATAGAAAACGGCGAAGAAAATCTAAAAGAAAAAGGAAGTCAGAAGAAAATCAGAAATGCCGCTAATAGGAGACGATTTTGAGAACGAAAAGGTATAATAGAGAAAAAAGATGCTAAAAATAACCTTTTAATTACTAAATTAAATAATTACATCGCAAAATGAAGCAAAATCTAACGAAAGTCCGTTTTCGACCACTTAATTATCATACAGATCTTGAAAATGGACTTGAAATTGAATTTGCAAATCGGTATTTCGATCAAATTCTAATTGTAAGTCGAATAAAAAATTGACAAATTTTTACAAATTTTAGGTGTGTCCAAAATAGTTTCAAATTATCTTTTGTATTTGTGATTTAAATGGAAATCCAAGGCTGAATTCGAAACTGTCCTCACAAATAAAATTTGTAAGTATTATTGCAATTTCAACATTGATTTGGCAGTTAATATTTTCTAGATAAAATTACTTAAAGATTCTGTATACAGAACAAAAACGGTGGATTTATAATTTTGAACATTAACTCTCTCGCATTAACATGGAAGCACGAAACTAAACAAAAAGTTAAATGTTATTACTTCACCGTCCCTCAATAATAAATTTTAGTTTCAGAAATTATAATTCCAAATGTGGCAATATAGTTAGGCAAGTAATTAAAATAATTTCTAATTAATTTCCAGTATTTCCAAACAAATCCGATTGGTAAGTCAAATCAAAGAATCAAACTTGTAAAACGGTTGAAAAAATTAAACTTGAAACTGAACTTGAAACAAAATATGCTTTCATGCACATCCAACTTAAACTGCTAAGGAACACTAAGCGAAACGGAAAAAAGAAATTGCACAAAGTCCATGGAAGACAAGGAGAAAATCCAACAAAGGATGTGGGATGGATATAAAAAAGGTGAGCATTTGGCTGTACCAGAAAAAAAGGTGGAAAAATGAGGAAAGCAGGTGAAAGCTGGGACTGCCATAAGAAAGGAAATGGAAAGAAAGGAGTGTGAAATGTTTAGTGAAGTATTCATGGGACTCCTTTTTTTACCTGGGGATGATCCCCGGCTATAACAACATCGTGTGTGGGGAGGAACTCAATAAAAAGTCCATTGGCTGGTATCAATGGGAATCTCTCTCCCATCTTTTATGATTTGTATGGATTGCCATTTGAACAAGAAGAAAAAAAAATCTTCTCTGTCTTCCACTAAAGCAAAAGGGAGAAGAAGAGGAATCCATCCCCATAAATCTGGAGAGAGCACTTTCTCCAAGCTTGTTCATACACTGCCTTGTCCTCCGCTAGTTTTTCCTCTCCCGTTTCGCCTTGTCCATATAGGTTTTACACCCATTTTTTTCTTATCCAAAAAATACAGCCTTCTCTCCCCCATTGTTCCTCTCCACAGGAGCAACAAATTGCTTGAGGAAGATGGGGGAAACCATCCTTTTTTATTCCGGCCCACACCATGCATTTGGATTTATTGGAGGAGGAGAGCTGCGGATTCAAAATGGCACGGATTCAGGTGGGAGATTCCAAAGGGTCAGCAAGGAGAAGGGAAAGCCAAGGAGAAAGAGAGACAAAAGTGGGACGTAGACAAAAATGGAGGCAAACAGGTTTAAGGAAACGAAAGAGAGAGATAAAAAGGAAAATACAAGCGAGGAAAACGAAAAAAACGTTGAAGGCAAAAAATAGCAAAAGAGAGAAGTGGAAGATAGACAAAAAAAGGAAGCAAAGATTTAGAGAGAGAAATAGAAAAGGGAACAGCGGAGAGAAGCGCTGCCTAGTGAGATGAAATATAAGAAAAAATATTGTTTAGCAGAGAGTCAAAACAGAGAAAGTCTGAGCAAATTGTTAAAGAAACAAAAAGAGAAACGTGTCAGAAAGAGAGACAAAAAAGAGACAGAAAATTGTCAAAAAAAGAGAGAAAATCTTCAAAAAAAGAAGCAATAAAAGACAGAAAATCGTCAACAAAGAAACAAAAAATAGTCTATGAGAGAGAAACAAAAAGGAGAGAGAAAGCAAGGTAAATAAGATACAAAAGGGGAAAGACAAAAACAATTTTATACAGCGAGACATAAGAAAAAAGAAATAAAAATGTGTTATAGAGAGAGACAAGAAAGAAGAGAGAAAATCGTATAGAGAGCCTATTGAGAGAGACAGAAGAGATAAAGAGAGAACGCGAAGCGTTAAAGAGAAAGACAAAAGGAGACAGAGAAACAAAAGCGTTGTAGAAAACGACAAAATAAGATCGAAAGAAATAAAAGCTGTACAGAGACGAACGAGAGAGATAGGCGTTACCGGAAAAGGCAAAAAAGAGAAAGTAAAGTTTAAAGGAGACAAAGACAAAAACGAGAGAGAGAGAAAGGAAAGTTTAAAAGAGAGAAAAAGAAAGAAAATTTTATTAGAGAGAGAGACAAGAAACAAAAAGAAAAGTTTGAAAAAGACAGACAAAATAGAAAAGACACGTTTAACAGAGAGAAAGACAAACAAGAGAAAAAAGAAAGAACAGATTAAAAGAGAGAGACAAAGAAGAGAAAGAAAACCTTAAAAGAGAGAGACCAAATAGAGAAAGAAAAGTTGAAAGGGATGAAGAAACATTTAAAAGAGAGAACCAAAAAAAAGAAAGAAAAGTTTAAAAAAGAGAGAGAGAGAAATAAAGTTGAAAAGAGAGTGGCGAAAACGAGAGAGAGAGAGAAAAGCGTTTACAAGAGAAATACAAAAACGAGAGAGAAAAGCGTTACAGAGAAGTACACCACGAAGGGCAAGAGAGAGAGAGTTATAAATTTTGTATACAAAAAAAGAAGAGAGAAAATGGTAGACGTGTTAAAGGAAGAGAGAAGATGATATAGAAAATGAGAGACTGGAAAGTAGAGAACTAAAGAGTGAAAGGGACAAGAATGGGGACATTGTAATGGCAAATTCCATGTCATGATTATAAATGGCAACAATTACAACCATTACACGCTTCTTCTGTCCCTTTTCTGTGTTTGCGTTTTCATCTATTCTGGCTTCAACTTTCTCCGCAAGCTACAAGCAACCGCACACCTCAAGAATGTCTCTCATTTACTCTGGCAATCTCACTTCTCACGTGTCTCGAAAATTTTCTTTTCCGAAAATATGCGTCTCCATTCAAAACTTTTGAAAAATATTCTATGTCTCCAGCCTTCTCTTATATTTTTTTTAGGTTTTTTGTATTTAGTCATCAGCTTTCTCTTTAATTGTTTAAACTGTTTTTCTATTATGCCTTTAGCTTTCTCTGCAATTTGTTAAACTGTTTTTCTATTTTGTTTTCAGATTTCTCGTATATTTTTTAGCTGTTTTGCTATTTTGTCTTGAGCTTTCTCTTAAATTTTGTCTTGAGCTTTCTCTGATAATTTGTCTCCAGCTTTCTCTTATATTTTTTAGCTGTTTTTCTATTTTGTCTTCAGCTTTCTCTTAAATGTTTTAGCTGTTTTTCTATTTTCTCTTCAGCTTTCTCTTATCTTTTTTAGCATTTTTGTATTTTGTTTTCACCTTTCTCTTATATGTTTTCGTCGGCATCCCTTTGCATTTTCCAACTTTTCCCCCACTGTCCTGTTCCGAGAGATGCTTCTCCGATTCAAGGCAACCCCCTCACGTCTCTCTCTCCATTATATTACGGCCATTTGTTGGTCTTTTATCGTCCCATCTTTCTTTGAGGTGATGGCATTTCTTATCTCCTTCTTCCCGTCTCCTATTTCATGGGCGCAAAATCTCCCTCCTCTGGCAAGAGGACAAATTTTAGGGAGGAGGTGGGCCATGAAAGGAATTAATATCAATTTCCCCCTTTCAACACCTTTGCCCTCGTGTAGGAGGGGATGGGTGCACGTAGAGAAAGGTAGAATAATTACCCCCATAAAATGTCCGCATGTGGATCAACACGGAGAATGAATGGGAGGAGAAAGCCCTGGAAAAAACGGATCTCCTCCCGCCCTTCCGCCCCTCGTTTATCTCTCCGAGGGAAACAGAAATTATTTAAAGCCTCACACATTTTCTACTACTATCTGCTTTCTCTAGCTTTTTCGTCTTGCTCTCGCATTCTACCTCGTTTTCTCTGCCTTTTCCATTATTTAGTACTTTCCCTATTTTTTAAACTTCTTCTCTCCATTTTTTCTCTGATTTTCACACATATTCATGTCTCTGAATCTTTCTCTGATATTTTCGCTTATTTTTTTCCAACGTTTTATCCTTTTTTCTCGGAATGTTTTTCTGATAATTTCGCTTATTTTTCTCTGATGTTTCATCCTTTGTCTCTCTGAATGTTTCTCTGATGTTTTATCCTTTTTTTCTCTGAATGTTTCTCTGATGTTTTATCCTTGTTTTCTCTGAATGTTTCTCTGATGTTTTATCCTTGTTTTCTCTGAATGTTTCTCTGATGTTTTATCCTTTTTTTCTCTGAATGTTTTATTTTTTTTCTCTGATTTTCGCGAATACTTTCGCGAATATTTTCGCTCTATTTTCTCTTATTTTTTCCATTTCTCTTTTCTCCGAATATTGCAGTTATTTTCTCTCTCGTTCTCTGACTTTGTCATTAACTTACTCCTTTTTTCTCCGATTTTTGCACCTACGTTTGCTTTATTGTCTCTGATTTTGTCGCATATTTTTTCTCTTTCTCGCTTTTTTTTTGCTCTGATTTTTGCGAATATTTATGCTGTATCGGCTTTCACGTTTTTAATTGATGCTTTTTTCTATTTTCGCATGTTTGTATATTTGCTCTTGTTCTCTGGCTTCCTCATTTCTCTTTCTCTTGCTTTCGTTTTCTCTGATTATCTCACCTATTCACTCGATCGCTCTTTTAAACTTTCTCTTTTCATCGGTTTAGGTGTCTCTGCCTTTCATTCTCTTTGCCTCTCTCCGATTCTCTCTATGTCATTTATTTCCGAAAAGAAAAGCCATCGGGTGAGACCGGTCCAACGTGAAAAAATCCAACTTGCTGCGAAACCAAACACCTGGAGAAAGCATCAAAAGTCCGGGAGAAAATCCTAAAAAAGCCCAAGGAAATCTAGCAACTCTCCTATTGCCATCAAAAACTAGAAAGACGAGCCCAGAATTAATTTGCTAGATTAAAAATAAAGCAGCAAAATTAAACCCGAGGCCAACTAAGCTTTTAAATTATTGGCAAATCCACGAAAGAACAAAAAGAGTCCCGCCAGTTAATTTCAAGCCCCAGGGAAACCCCGAAAGTAAGAAAATGGAACGGGCGTGACGGAATATATTGGCAAGTTTCTCAAATTAATGGAATGAGCTTTTGAATAAATATTGAAAGAAACTACTTCTCAAGTTTCCCGCTCTCCGCTCCTTTTTATCCCCTTTCATCATACATCATCACCCGTGAAAAAAAAATATTTTCCCCCACACAATTTTTTTTCCAATAGCAACAAAAAAGTCTTTTGATAGGAAAAAAAGCAACCGAGTTTCTAATGCACTCAACTTTCACTGGAGAAAGGTGGAGTGATAGGAACAAAAAAAAAGTTTTCCAATCTCGGTCCATTAACACATTTTTTCACAGAGTGGCAATCATCCAAAGGAAAAATGGGGAAAGAGCTCATTTTCAAAGGGAAACATCCATGTTGAGACAGAATGGGAGCGGGAAGGAGAAAGCATAAGTGACACAGTGAAGTGCGAATTAGAAGAAAGAGCCGGGGAACTTTCGAATGAGAGAAAAAGTAGACAGAATAGGAGCACACAGTTGAAGGTAGAATGGAGCTACAGGCAAATCTGAGACAAAAGAATGTCAAACACGATGACAAAGAGAGAAATCTACTACTGAGGTAGATTTCAGCTTCAAGAGGAGCTCCAATGCATGTACAAACAGATGGAAAGAAGGGCAAAAAGTGATTGAAGGAAAATATGCAGAGACAAAAAGAGTGTGAATGATCAGGGAAAATGATAAAGTCAAGATCAAAAATTATAGAGGTGTGAGAAAGAAATAATTACGGGAATATGCGAGGTGAAATATCGGGAAAACGTCGCGAAAAATCAGAGAGCGGGAGAAATCGAAAAAACCAACGGAGACCAAGAGTGAACGAACGAAACTAAACAGAAACAGAGAGGATGAGATAAAATCAAGAGAGAAAGAGAAAATTAAGCGAGAAAAAGAAACTAAAGAGAGAAAAAAAGAGAAAATCAGGAGAGCAAGAACGAGAGAAAATAGGGAGAGAAAGAAAGGGAGAAAATCGAGAGTGAAAGAGAACAAGCGGGATAGAGAGAAAAAGATTGAGAAAGAAAGAGAGAAACTCAAGAGAAAACGAAAAAGAAAAAATCGAGAAAGAAAGTGAGAAACCCAAGAGAGAAAGAAAGAGAAAAAATAGAAGAAGAAAGTGAGAAACTCAAGAGAGAAAGAAAGAGAAAAAATCGAGAAAGAAAGTGAGAAACTCAAGAGAGAAAGAAATAGAGAAAATCGAGGCAGAAAGTGAGAAACTTAAGAGAGAGAAAGAAAAAATCGAGAGAGAAAGTGAGAAACTCAAGAGAGAGAGAGAGAGAGAGAAAAAATCGAGAGAGAAAGAAAGGGAGGAAGAGAGCGAGAAAGATTGAGCAACAATCAAGGGAAAGAGAGAAAATCAAGAGAGAGAGGCAGACAGAGTAAATGGAGAGAGAGCGAGAGAGAAATTCGAGAGGCGAGAGGAAAGGGAGAAAAATAAGAGAGTGAGAGAGAAAGAGAGAAAACGAGCGAGCGAGAATTATAAAAAGTGAGAGCAAAAGGACACAGATACAACCGAGAAAGAGGGCAAGGGGAAAGGGAGAAACCCAAGCGAGAGAAAAAATCAAGGGAGAGAAATAGAGAGACAGAGAATAAAAGAAAATTAAGAGATGGCTAGAGGGAAAAAGAAACTCAAGCGAGAGAGCGAGAGGGAAAGAGAGTTATTTGAGAGAGACAGATCGAGAGGAAAAGACAGAAAATCAAGGGCGAAAGCGAAAGAGAGCGAGAGGGAAAGCGAGAAATTTAAGAGGGAGATGGAAAATAAAAACAAACCGATATAAAAAAAGAGACAGGTGTAGAAAATGAAACCCCATGAGACAATAGAAAGAGAGATAAGGAAGTGACAAGCAAAAATAAGGAGAGATTCACAAAATCAAGTAACTGAAATATAAAATGTAGGAATTGAATGGATGAAAAAAACAACAAACCAGAAAAAACGGAAACAAAATTTAAAAAGCAAATCACAAAGAGAAAAATGGCAGCAAAATTCCATGGAAAAACTTTAATCCAAAGAGGTGGAAGGAAAATACCAAGAAAAAACTAAATCAAAAGAATACCAAAAAAATCGGTGACAAATAAACTGAAAAAAATGTGAATGGACAAAATGCTGAAAAATCACGGGGAAGGAAATGAAAAGAGACGGAGAGACTAATATAAATAGAAATAAAATCAAGTTAGAGTGTGAATTTATAGCATTTGACATATTTGAAAGGATAAAGGATTGATGGGAGGGAATCTTGATGCCGTATTTTGTACACTTATGGTTTGAGACACATAAAAGGAAATGTAGAGTGGAAAAGGAAGCCAAGTCAGCCCTGACAATTTCCGCTTGACTCCTTTACGTTTGTAAAAGAATGGCAACAAGAACAAAATATTTTCCTTTCCTTCTTTCCCATCCCAACCCATACATTATTTCCTCGCGTCATTCATTCATCGATACTTATTTAATCCCTTTTTTCTCACCTTTCACTTTGGTTCCGTGGAGAAAGGCATTCCTTTCACTTTTGAATCCTTTTTTAGTGTTATTATTATTTTATTTCTGTATTCTCCCTCATTTTCTATTGCCATTTCTCTTTTACCACAATACGATTGCTACTAAAGTTTTACGTGTTTTTTCTGCGTCACATCCACTTGTTTCTCCATTTGTCGCAGATCGTATTTTACTTTTCCCATACAAATGTTTTCGTTTTTAAACCCTGTAAATTTTAAAATTTTAAACTTCCTTCAAAGTTTGGTCCGTAAAACTATTTTTGACTCTTTTAATTTTTCATCCAGATTATTTACATCATTTGAATATTTTTACCATTATTTTATTTATTATTATTATCTATTATTATTTTTTTAACACTTGAATATTTATTCTCTTTTTTAAGCCTGTTTTTGCTTTCTGCTTTTTTGGGGGCTTGAATTATTTTTTGATTTTCTTTCAAGTTATTTTTATTCTTGCTTTCACCTTTTCTATGGCTTGATGTTTCACTTTTTCTTTATATCTCTGCCTTTCGTTTTTGATCTTCTTTGTTCTCTTTTGACTTGTACTAATATTTCAGCTTACTTGTCTCCTGCTTTTGTCATCCATAATTTTGTCCATCTTGCATTGACTTTATCATTAATTTTTTCCTAATTTTTTAACTAAATGTGTTTTTATGTTACTCATTATTTAGCTCTCTCCATTAACTATTTTTTCGTTTTTTCTTTAACGCTCTCTTTCATCTTTAAGTGATTTATTCCGCTTTCCATCGAACTTTCTCTGCACATGTGCTACTGAACTTTTCCCCTAAAATTCGTCCTAAGCCGTCCTTTGCCTTTAAAAACGTTTCGCTTATTTGTTTCAGTTTTTTGCATCCCTTCATATATGTTTTATATAGGTAGATTTCATATTACATTTTTGTAGCTGTTCATACAGCTTTCCGACTGTTCTTTTAGCTCTTCATTATCATTCATTATTCATTGGTTTAAGCTCATTCATTATTATTCCTTTTGATCCTATTATTATTTTTTACATCTTTTTCTTGCTCTCGTATACAATTAGCTCGCACACATTCGACTCTCTCTATAAGAGCACCCTATCTGCACTATAAAAAGTGCCCTTATAACGAACTGCTGGTATAGAGAATTAGCTAAACAATAGTAATATTAATTAATTAAGATTATTGTCGGACTTAACTTTGATAATTTTCCAAATTCTAACAATATTTACAAAATTGGGCGTAAATATTTACATTTTAGTGAGAAAAT
>JAQGBT010007392.1:0-11058 GCA_034698585.1 Disparrhopalites patrizii
GGACAACACTGAAGATAGTTGACATTCGGAATAATACATAATATTGTTTGGCTTGGCAGTTTCCAAATGTTTTTTTTATATGCTGTATATGTATAGAATAGATAGACCAGATCTACCTCGCTGCAGGTTCTATGTATTAAGGAAACGATTAAAACTAGTTAGCTAAAACGTTAGTTTAATTAAATATCATTTATTTTACGGGCTTCTACATGCAGTCTACATCGTTGCGATTTCACTACAATAATATTTTGTTGATGGTTTATCTATATCTATCTTTCATGCAATGTGAACTGTAAGCGTCTAAATGCTGCTATGAATGGACCTAACATGGCCTCTATGGCTGTAAATAGGCATCACTTTTTCTCTTGTGCATTTTCTTCCTCGCCCTTTTGCCTTTTGTATAGCTTTTCCCTTTTTTCCTTTCATTCCACGTTTGGTTTCACCGGTGTACAGCGCGGCATTTAACTCTTGACGGAGAATCTGAGATAATTAAGATTAAGAATCATTTTAATTACCGGGAGAAGTCTACCTGGTTACTGTTGTGGGGTGTTAACTTGTGATTAAATTAAGATTTTCATATTGTTATTCCCATTGATTTTTGAGATCTCTCCAGAAAAATGAGTAGCCGAGCTCATCCTCCAGATTTGAAGAAGTAAGTATTTTGTTTCATTATTATTTAGATTTTAAAGACTAATTTACTTATGTAAAGACTAAATTTACAAAAAGGTAGCTTCTTGCGGTTTCTTCTCATTATGAAACGTGGATACACATACGCAATTAGTGACGCATTGATAGCATTTACGCAGTCATAATTCTACATTGTTGTTTTAACTGATTAATTTGTCATTGACTTTGGAAGTTCACTAATAAACTCTGTTTTTTTTTGTTTTGTGCAGGTTGATGGACAAGCGACTCATGTGTACGTATTGATTGCCGGCTCAAGGAATTGAGCAATCACAATTTTTACTTTGCTTACTTTTATTCTAATTTTGTTTGGAGTTGATGTTGATAGTATTCCGATTTAAACGGGATACATTGATAAGTCATTTGTAGTGATTGGGTGCACTAACAGCACGCTGTTTTCTTTATATCTATAGTGAAACTAAATGGGAATCGAACGGTGGCTGGCATCCTTCGGGGATTCGATCCATTCATGAATATCGTTTTGGACGAGACCGTTGAATCCTGTAAAGATGGGCAGAAGAAGAGAATTGGGATTGTGGTACGAAGATGTTTCGTTTATTTTTCATTCTGCATAGTTGTATAGTAAATAAATAGAAGTAAATCAAACATTTTGGTTAACGTGGACAATACCTTTAAAGCATTCTAGGTTGTATGTGTAATGTGTATATGAACGCGAATGTTTGTATAGCAATCTTACATTCTATTTTTTGTACATGTAGGTAATCAGAGGAAATAGTATCGTTTTGATGGAAGCACTGGACCTGGTTACTCAGAACTGAGAGTTTTCTGCGTCAGTAATTAAATATACACATTTAATTTCGTTTATGTAACAAGTAATTAACTTGTATGCTTGCGGTGGTCCACTCTTTTGTTGTGGACGTTTACTTTGTAATACACGTATCTATTAAAAGGTTTTCATAATTAATAACTGAAATAAGATCTAATAACCTTTTATTTACCACACAAATCATAACACTATACACATAAATACATAGGTGTGTTTATAAAGTGTATAAAATCATTATTTATTGAGTTCAAATCTCAATATTAACCATAAAACAGGTTATGCCATTTTCAGAGTATGTTCACGCATTTTGCATGAATTCATTGATTTGTATTTTGCTATAAGTATGTATTAATAAAAAAATAGTGCAACATCTTTAATCCACTACTTTTTCCGGTGTGGGTGCACCGCATACTTCTTTGGATGCTTCAAGTTCGCCGCTTTACCTTTCACGGATTTAATTAAATAATCCAATTCACTTTTAGCCTTTTTCGCAGTGCTTATTTCAGGGTACCGGTCCTCTTCGTTAATTTGCTGTTCTCTCGTTGGCTCAGCAGATTTCTGGAGAAAAAAGATTGAAGAAACAAGATAAAAACGAACTTCTTATCATTAAAAAATATGATAATAATGAGCATGAGATTTCTACCGTATCATTTTGCATTCTTCGTTTCTGTTTCTCTCCAACCAAAGCTTCCATCGCTTTGGTTTTCTTATAAGATGGGTCTGATGGATCTAAGTTAAAATGATGAGATGAATACAGAGCTGAAAACCGATCATCTTGAAGATCAATTTGAAAGTCGTCAGTTGAGACAGCGGCATCCTTTCCTTTCCTTTTATGCTTCTTCCTTTTACTGGTTGAATTACTTTCAGCTTCCATTATTTTTTTAAGACTGAAATGATGCTTGTTATCCTTCTCTTCATCTAACAACAGAAGCTCTAGCTCAGCATCTGTTTTCTGAGTTTCTCGTTGTTTAGATTTAGGTTGTATCGCATCTTTTTTAGAAGGCTGCTTTTTTGAACGCTGAAAAACTTCATTTGACTTCAACTCCTCTTGAAAGTACGGATCGCTCAAGTCAACATCCACATCGTCGTCGCTAAACATTTGTTGTTCTTCTGTGCCAGTTACTTCTTCGTCACTGTCGGAGCTATCTGTTGTGCTTTCTTCGGCGCTGCTTTTCTGTGACTCTTCTTCTTTACGCTGAGCCTTCTGATTTTTTCTCTTTTCTCTGCGTTTGGCCAGCATTTCTTCCCACGGAGTGCGAGTCGACTGCTCTTCAATTTTCTTTTTAACTAATTCCTCAGATTTTTGCTTTAGGCCGACGCCCCACGTTATTTCTAATTCCACATCTTTGTCCTTTTTCTTTTTTTCCGTGTCTTCAATGGATTGTAACAAAGCTTTGTATTTCATAATGGGATCGTTGCTTTCGTTATCTTGGCTACCTTCTTCTTCGTTAGCTAAAATAAAAAAACAGCCGTTATTTCCGAATTATATGAAAGGAATGCGTACTTACATCATTACTGTACGATGTAAGGTTTTTCACTTGCCTTTGTCATCTTCATCTTCTGATTCAGACGAGGTCGCCAAATAGGCGCGTATATCCGCATCATCAACGTTTTCTTTTTTATTAAAAAGCCGTTCTGTAAGCTCCTTTCGTCGCTGGTCAGTTTCGTCCCACGTTAAATCAACCTGTTAACATTGGTGAATAATTATTAATTATGGTACTTTACGACTTTGAAAATTCTAGAATTCCAGCGTACATAATATAGGTACACACAACAAGAGGCGTGCAAAATTGTATTAAATCTGACCTTCATTTGTTGCAAAGCTTTGGTTGTGAAAAATCTCGGTCTATATTTATCCACTTCTGGCAATTTTTCACATATATCCTTTGGTTCCTACGATTGAAATAATTACGCTGTTTTGAACACATTTGGGTATACGGGTGTATACATACTACATACTCAACACATAATACATACACAGAAAATCTAAACTACCTAATCTTAAAGATTACTATGTTTGTGTTTCTTTCGGCAGCAGGTAGTATCTACGTAAATGACAATGACATTTCCGTCGAATTATGATTATTTGTCAGTAGATATCAGGGAACTTACGTCGTCAAAAGTGGTATCATCAGGTATAAATCGAAGGTCTATTCTAGTGGCACTTGATTCGTATTCCATGTTATCACATTCAGTGTAAACTTTGTCTGCAGCTTCTACCGAGTTGAAGACAAGTACAGCATAATAATATCTAAAAAAAACAGTGAAAAAATATTTGCTACAATGATTTACATAGAAGTGTTAAAACAATAAAGATTGGTTGATGGTTAATTATCACATCGATAAACGGCTATGCCAAAGAATTTTATGCAACTCACTTTAAGCGAGTAAGTTGATATTTTCGCAGTTTCTCCATGTCGTAACTGGATCCTTCTTCATTTTCATCAAAAGCGTCTGCATCATCATCTTCATCGGAATCAAGATGATCCCCAACCAATTCTTTAGGGCCATGTATTTCTTCCTCCGCCAATCGTTTCTTTCCAAACTCAGATGTATAAATCTGGATTCCAAATTATTTTGTTGAGTACATTATAATACACACGTGTACATTGTACATTACATACGCAGGTAGAAATAATTCATTAAATTGATTAATATACATTATACATATAAAATATGTTTACCGCTATAGACTGGAGCACTCCTCCTTGCGGTACAAAAGAGTTAAATAAGACCATCAGGTCTGCGGCGCTCACACGGTCCCAATCCATATTGCATAGAGCAAGACGATGAGTAGATTCTTCAGTTCTTTCAGCATCCTTATCCATTTCACCCCATTCTAAAGTTCAGTATTACAACGTTACAATAAAGCAACTTTCATTACCACGTTTCCGGTATGTGAATAGACATACCGTGCATATCTTCTTCTTCCTCTTCAGTATCTGACGAATCTGAGGACGACTCTTCGCTTAAGAATCTTCCTTCCCCACGAGCATAATCAATCTCAGCGTGAAGTTTCTTTTTCTCTGTTTCGGTTAATTTTGTCTTGGTTTCTTGACCCGTATCCGGTTTTTCGAAGTGATTTTCTACATGCTCTTCTGATTCACCATCTGGGTCGGATGAACTAAGATCCTCTCCCGAATCAATGTTCTTTTGTTCAGACGGTCCTTTAACAGTCGGTTTACTTTCCGCAGGTATGCCTTCGGCTGTATCGTCATCGCTGTCCTCATCTTCGCTGGCTAGATTGTATATCCGTTTGAGATTTTCGTTAGATGTTGTATCGATAGGTCTGCCTCTAGCATCCATGTGATATTTTAATTTAAATTTCTTGTCCTGAAAAAAACGATGCCAACAGTTGTTATGGGTTAATAACTTAAGAAGTTTCCCTTACATGTTATACAGAGTGAGTGTAGGTGTAAAATTATTATTTTTATTTCGGTCATGGTTTAAAGTAAAGCCATCGCACTACATCCTCCTGATGCGCTGCACGATGCTGCCCTTCAGTTTCAGCAAGCAGTATTGCAGTTTGAGTGAGTTAAGGGATGCATCAATGCGACATTTATTTATCGTTGCACGATGCAACCCTTAACTGTTAATATCCTTTTCCTTAATCATTATTATTGATACTTGATACTGATCTAATATCCAATTCTATGTCTAAATGTCATGTCCGTGTCGCTTAACTTTTACATACATAACAGTAACAGTAATAACTTGATACTTTGCGATTGCAAAGTGAAGCAAAAATTATTATGCTATTCTTACTGCGTTAAAATTCGAATTTTTATTTCGTTCAACAAAAACACGAAATTTTGTCTCAAATTTTCTATTCAAGTCTTCAATGCAGTACAAAATTCATACCAGTACAAATTTTACATAAAATACCAGACATTTACAAAGCTAGCCAAAATCGAATCTGATCTTTACTTCAATCTTAGACTCTGCTTCGTGTTTTTCTTGTTTTTTGACGAACAAGGAAATACGTATGCATAATATGTAATGTATTTGAGGAAAAGAAAAGAATGTCAAACACGTACGAAAATTGAAAACTAATAAAACGTAGCTATGTACTTATGTATGCCTACTACCTACCTTAAACATTGACTTAAATCTTTTGTCAATTTGCACTCTCTTTTCCTTCTGCGGAACACGACGGAATAGAGGATTTTCCTTTACTTTAGCAAACCTCTCATCCGTGGCAGCTTCAGTCATCAACATTTTGTACCGATTTTTGTCCATCTGTGTTTTCTTCATTGCTGCAGCGTAACTGAAAAATTAATTAATAATACTAATGTTATACATAATGTATTTTATATTCATAAAGTTTATAATTTCAGGCATATGGATAAATGATAAATGGATATTATTGAAATGAATAGGAACATGATGATTTACTGACATGAAACCTATAAGCGTGTTACCTTATATTAACCCAGTTAATATTTGCTCCGTATACTTCGACAGATCCTCCTCCTTTTTGGGTTAATCTGCTTCACGACGGAGACAGAAATTATGACTTTTCCAAATCGCAGAGACCCCGGCCAGGGTCAGGGGTTTGACCGCGGGAAAACCTTCTTTTCTGAAAAGGGGTAAAAACTTTATTTTCCTTGCTATACCTACGCCACTCGCCAATCCCCGAAAAATGAATACAGGCAGGACAGACACCTGCAATTACAATACACACAAAAATTGACCAGTTTCTCTGAACAAATTATTGGCAATCGAAAAATTTCGTGGGTGAAGAATCATATTTATGCAATCATCTCCACCGATCGCTAATTCATGATATATTTTTCAAAAGATATTCTCCGACAAATTCTGCTAACAATGAAGAAAATATATGTATAATAAAAACACGAATATATAGACCCGAAACTGCGAACAAAAAAAAATAGACGGGCGTTTTCCAGCGTTAACTTAAATCAGGGTTATCACTTATCACGTTATCAGTATCAGTTATTGTTATTATATTGCCTTTGAAACAGTACCTGAAATCCGGGTAATAGCTCGACACACAGTCGGTTGTTACAATTAACTACAGGGAAAAAGATCTTCTTGACCTCTTGACAGACAAATAAATTAATTTCGTAAAAATATGGTACCTTGGTGCCCGTTTTGTTAAAAAAATTTGCTTTTATCCTTCGTCAGTTTGCCATGTGCTTCGGAAATCTATTCTATTTTTTGATTCACGTAAAAACGTGTGTAAAATTTTAAATTCCCGGGTCTCCCAAAAATTTACGAGAGCGGGAATTTCATCTATTTTTCGCAGTATTTGCCTTATTTCCAAATGAAAACTGTTCCAAATTGCACTCACCTTTTGCTGTCATCGTTTTCGACATTTTTCTCTTCGCAGTGACATTTTTTTGCGTTTATTAAAAAACCATCTCAAAATTTTTTTGCAACGTCAACAGCAGAAATTGTAATAATTAGCGTGGCTGTTTTTTTTACTCAAGAACGTCCGTGTCCAAGTTTTGCCCAAATGTTTTAGCAATTCATTGTGACGAAAATCCTTTTTTTTATTATTAATACACATACACACGCAATTCGGAAATTATTGCATGATTAAGGGCGTTTCTCCCCGGATATCCCTCTCGCAGAGCGTGCTTGTAAAGATCGGATAATATGAAATATTTTTTTTCTTGGGAAAAGTTACCTTTCCCTCATTAGAAATTTAGCAGTGAAGTACTTATTTTCGTCGTGACCTAAAAAAAAATTTGTTGGTTGTATAGTTTGTACAGGGTAAAAGCTGAAGTGTATATACCTTTTAGTGAATCAATCGATGAACGTTGTGTAGGTAAACCTAGCAAGCTTTCCATTATATAAACATCCTTTCCATTTCCACGTATATGCAGATTGCCATTATTAAATCTCCTATATGTGCCTGACAGTGACACACCTGGAATTATATGTCCCAGCCAGTGTAGGTGATTAGTCATTACGAGGAACAGTGATGAGTGGAACTAGAAGTCAAACAAAAATAGGATTGAGTTGATTACACGAGAACTTGTCAGCCTTGTTTATGTATAATGTACGAAACTCCGGAGGTATACCTTGTACAATTTGGTGGTTTATGATAGTTTATTTTTGGTGTACATTCCAACTAGACGTTACATTTCGCAGGAAGTGGTTACAACAACATCTAATCCTAATCTAAACAATTCTTAGTTACTTGGAAGTTGGAAGTTAAAACGCAATACACAAGCAGTACAAATATATATATTATACATATAGCTTCAAATTCGGGTAATCTCGAGTGTGTCCTGCTACGAGACTTAATTTATGTAGGTATATCACTGCAAACGGCAGACTAAATAACTTGCTAGTAACTGGTGAGTTTGTGGGTACATTGTTTTAATTTAAATTAAGAATTGAATCAAGTTTCTAAATAATTAGTGTGTACAAACGGCAACTTTTGCTAAAATAGTTGTTGTTGGTGCTTTTGTTGGTGCCGCTGGTGTCATCCTAGACGAAATTCCAAAGAGACATCTAACAGCATGGGAAACCAAGGGATTCGCCAGCATGTGGAAATGTCAAGCAAGACTGGCGTCTTCCACATGTCTAAGTCCAAACTGCATGAGGTCAGCTGCGAAACAATCTTTTTTGGTCGTACTATAGGAAATCAGCTTCCATGTAATGTAATAATAGTGTAGGATGCAGTTATAAATTCATGTCACTTGATGTTTGTTTTCCCTTTCCAGTTCCCACCGGATCTCGCAAAACTTGTGAATGTGCTGAGGAGTATAGATATGTCGGACAATAAAATTTCAGAAATCCCGATGAACGTCGGTGCCTTTGCTAATCTTAAACATCTGGGGCTTAATCATAATTCCATAGGTATGAAGCATGTACATATGGTGAAGTAATAGTTGGTAGTCTTTACAGTTTAACCATTTTTCGGGGTATGATTTACATACCTACTTTTGTACTTTTGTACATATTAATAGTCAGCATGTAATTGGTAATATCATTTCTTTGTAGATTTTGCTTTTCACAACTTTGTGTTATTGGATAGAAGACGATAGAGTTAGTGTATTTGTTATATATAACTTATAATTTTGCATTTAGAAATTATTCCGGAGCAACTTGGATCACTTTCGAAGCTGGAGTCACTTGCATTAGCAGGAAATCGCATTCGCACCGTGCCTATGTCATTACAACGTTTGAAAAAGCTCAAAGACGTGAATTTGAGGCAAGTTACTTCACTGAATACGAATGAATACTGAATTTTCGTATATAACTTAATCATTTCACCAGTCAACAGTTAACCATTATTTAATGGTTTATAGTTTTCTTTTCTGTATTCCCTAATGTAATGCACGTAGAAGTCATTATTGGTTATCTGGGTATTGGGTATGCAATAATGCAATGTGAAGTGTTCCTTTAAAAATAATCCGTATTAGTGTACAAAGAAAACAAGTAATTTGATAAATATATTACATTTCCAGCCAAAACCAAATCGCCAACTTTCCACTCGCCTTTTGTGGCTTATCAAACATGACCGTGTTAAATTTAGCAAATAATAAGATACAAGAAATACCTGATGCAGTCAATGGTTTGCAAGTCATTGAGCTTATACTAAACCAAAACCAGGTAATAAATTTGTTATCAGCAACCAGCATGAAATTAACCAAAACGTATAATAACAAAAAACACAACGTTTGCCGTATTGTACAAAATTACCGTTACCGTTCGATGAACACTATAAAAATATAATTTTGGATTTTTAGATAAAGAAAATATCGGAAAATCTGGCAGCTTGTTCCAACTTGAAAACTTTGCGGCTTCAAGAGAATTGTTTGAGTCTTCAGAACTTTCCAATGAGTATTTTATCATCGTCGAACGTGTCTTTAATCAGCATTGAAGGGAATTTGTTTGATCTGAAGGAATTTAGTGAGTTGGAGGGCTACAGCAAGGTAAACGTTTAAAGAATATAAAATACTATTAGTGATCTAGCACAAATACTTTTCATTGCATTGATACTTATCACTTTTTGCTATTCCTAATGATTTGAACACAAAATACGTATATACACTGTTAATATTCATGCAACAGTATACCTGTAGACTATCAATAGAGCTCTATGTTTCCTGAATTATTTTATATAAAAATGTATTTGAAAAATTCTTACAGTACATGGACAGATACACGGCAACGAAAAAGAAGCTGGCTTAATAAATAAGTACACGCGTGCTTAAATTTTTCGCATTCAAGCTAATAACGGGCGTCTCAGGCTACGAGGCTGCTCCTTATCTATATTCCTCGCTTCCCGTACATATACACGTGTTGTGATGCGAATCCTCTCCTGCAGAAAGGATGGAACATATGTGAGAAAATACATGATGCCAATTACACTCCCATTTCAATCTTTCGGATCAACACAAATCCTTGATTTTTAGCACCTAAGGAGTTCTACCAAAAAACTTACATACGTGTTTCATTTTACTTGTTATTGTTTTGTTACTATCAAATTAACAATTCAAAAAGACCATTTTTTGAAGGTACTTACACATTATTAAGTACAAATGGAGTGCGTAATTTTGTAAATGTTATTCATACAAATACAAATTATTGCTTGTGAACCTAGGATTGTGCACACATGTATGGTCGTAAAAATACCATAGTCAGCAACTTTTAGTGAAATAAATAACCGATTTCACTAGACATGTGTACAAGTTTTAAACTTATTTTTCCGGAAGTGCGTTTGAAGACTAGTGTATTACAAACATATACATATTATAATATGGATTACTTTGAGTTTTGTATTACAAATGGCATGCTTTACTACCCTCCATTCGAAACTCACGACGATCACCGCTCACATATAACATCACCTCAAAACTAAAATTCTTGATTCAATCAAGACTGACTGGTGATACGAACTACACACACAAGAAGCTAATTCCATACAAGTGATTTTCTGCCTTTTATGCAATAATTATTTTTTATACATCCATTGTTTGTGCTCGTCGGTCATCGTTGACTTTCTGTCTTATTTTTCAAGTTGTGCGTAAACTTTTAGGTGCGAATTAACAATACGTATAACATTTTACTTTTTATTTGTTTTTTGTCCAGTAAGGATTTTCACTGTTATCGTGTTTCGTCACTCACAATGCATTTACAGACACGCAAAAGAAATTCCTCTAATTGATATATCAATTAACTTCTGCTACTTTACTAAATGTAAGGCTGTGGTAGCACATAATTACGACTACAAATGTGACGTAGCAAGTACGCTAAAGTTTCAGTGAGTTTCTGATTCTGTAAGAATTCTGTGTAGCTGATGTAGAATTTCTCGCTCTGGAATTTGATATCCCTGATGAGCTACCCGTAAGCTTAGCCCTGCCCGTTCTGCTGGTTAAAGGCTGATTTTCTTGTAGAACTTTGTAGGCATTCAAAACATGTTCGGATGTTTCTAAATGAAGCCGAAAGAGCTGGAGAAAATTCACACACATGCAGTAAAAATGGTTTATTTCTTTCAAAAAAGAAAAATTCACTGTCCTTTCACCAGCAGATACAGTCAATTCTCTTTATAACGGTTTAGCAAAAAGCAGCCAGAAAAACCGTTATAACGAATAACCGGTATAAGG
>JAQGBT010007393.1:0-11056 GCA_034698585.1 Disparrhopalites patrizii
TTTTCTAAATGTTATTGCAAATAACATGTGTACTGCGCGTAAGCTTGCTAAATGTCACGCGAGGCGACATGTGTACATCGTTTGCAATTTTAAATGTTACTCGGAGGCAACATGTCTAGAGAATATATTTCAATATTTTATGACATTACAGGGCGAGTTTATGATTGTGCGGGTGCTTAAGCAAATAAAATGAAGTAATAATAAATGATTCAATTACCATTGAAGTAGCTTATTCGAGGCGTCGGTTTCACCATCACTCTGAGTATGATCAGTAACAGCATTGTAAATGGACCCATGACTTTCCATAAGGTGAGCATCCATATCAAGAGCAATTGAATCACACAGATTGCATGTGGGGAGTGAATCTCCGACTATCGGCTTCCTCCATGGAGGGCGTGACATCTCGCGGCTGGGCATAATTATGGTCATGTGTGTGCATTGTGGGGGGTGCAATCGTGACCTGAACAGGAATAATTAGTAATAATTAATATATATACGTACTTATACATGCGCACAGAACCTTATATCTTAATTAACATATATCATTATTTTTTCGCCTGTGCAAATGTACCAGAGAAATCTACTTCAAACCGGGATATATTGTACCTGTTACATTGCACAGTCGAATTCTTGTTTAAACTATTATACAAAGTTACAAAACGAAACAAGCAACAGAGTCAGTTCACAATATTCAACTATCAAAGTAAAACATATACATACGCTCCCAAGAAAATGTCGCTCATTGTCGGTCTACGTCATTTGGAAGCAATGACAAATTAGCTCTATTACAACCGGACATCGTAGTGTGCAGATGTTAAAATTAAAAATGGAACACAATAATTTAATGCAATCAAAAATAGGATTAGGCATTGACGTGCAAGAGTTTACTAAATAAAATTTATATTGATAATCAACTGATAATAATTTATAGCAATCCAAGTCTCATCGCCTTGGATAGATAATTTTATGTATATCTCACTCAAGTGTTAATGCTTTTTATACCACCTTGAACTCCTATGGACATCAGGTGGGCGGCACATTCAGTAATCTGTCTACAATCAGCTATATTACTAATTAAAAATTGTGTAGTTACTAATTACGTGCACTGATGAAACAACTACTCAAAATATTTACGCAATTTTACTTACTTGACCCTTCTCAAAATTCTCCCGCTCTACTTCCAGGCTATTTTTCTTGGTATTACATTTTGGTAAGGGGAGTTACATCATGTGTGTATGAACAGGGCAGGTAGGTATCGCAAGCACTCGTTGGATCACGCGAAAAGCTTATCTGCACGAACAAGAATTAGTATTAAGACATGAAGTCAAAGACGAAAAAACAAAAGGAGACGACACACTTAACAACGGTATATGTATTGCATGAGCAATGCAACATAATTGACTGATTCAACGTTACATAAATCTACCTATTCGATTGCTAACTTTTAGAATGGAAAAAACTGTGTACCCTTGTTGGTTCTAATGTTGTAACAAAAATGGTAAGAATGCTTCCTGCGATTGTGATACATTCGCTATCCAAGTGAAATATTCTAAAATAATGAATACTTATACGAACGATAAAATATCACACTTGCATTATCTAAGAGCCAGTTTCAATAAGAACAAAATCAATGGATAACTACCGATAAGCATGTGGGAACAAACACTGAAAAATTTCTGAAAACGTGCTACTAGCAATATTATTTAGAAGGATAACAATCCAAACGATTGATATTACTAACAGGAAAAAAATAATACAAAATAATAATAATAAATGTATTCTTAGCGGTAAAAAGTTAATAAACTAATACCCACCATCGTTTGCCCTTCTATAATTTTGCGACTATATAGTAAGTAATAAAAAAGGCACAATGAATGCCCGTGCTTTAAGGCTTCTTTTTAAAATTAAACTTCTATCAACTTCAACTGTATAGATTATTGTACCACGTCTACACGTATCATGAAAAAACAATAATACCAGTAACTTATTTAACTTATTTCGTCTTAATTACTTGTTTGTCCACCGTTTGTTTTCGAATGATAGAGGGAAACAGTTTTGGAAGAACGAAATGTCCAGAACAACAAATATTTCCATCTTAAATCATGGTTCCTGGAGCTCTCCCAACTTCCTCTAATTATCCGGTATCCGGTTCCATCAATCCTTCGCAACGGCTTTTCTTGGTATTAGTATCAGTAGTTGCTTCGCCGATTCTCTACAAATACCTGTTTATATGCGAGAAAAATAAGAGTACAAGACATTAAAACACTTGACAAATGCCATCATACACCATTACATACACTGTAAAAATTAGCAATTGTGACTCCAAAATTGACGCAAATAAAATACAACTACAATCAGTTTCCTGAATGATTCCGGTGACCGGTAAATATGTCACTCAAACCATGCAGATATCATTATAAGTTATTCAAAGAATCAACAAACCTATAATGACCACAAAACCGCGGTCATTATAGCGTGGTGTGTGGTTGATGTTAATTGTTGGATCTACATTCGTTAGCGTAGAAATGTGCGCACGGAATGGTTACCCCAGAAGGGGAAATCCACAAGGGTGACTCGGTAAAAAGCAGCGACACCTGCTATTAGTAATTGTTTCTTTGTTAGCAAAGGTCTCAATGTTGATTTTTTAATTATTAAAAAACACTAGGTGACAATGTTCTGAATATAAATTGTATAAATAATTGAATACATGGATAATAATAAAATTAAATTAAATTGATTAGTATTAAAAATTAATGTTTAGTAATAAAAAAGTATGTGTTCGTATCACATGCATCCTCTCACAATAATATTATATACATCATACTTTCGCGTGCCAAACAATCCAAATATTATTCTATCATTACATGTTCTACTTGGTAAAGCACCGCTCAACCGCTTTCATTCTGTCAGCGGTTATATTGAATTGCTGCAGTTTATCGGAGTCCATCTGAACGCGAAGTACTTCATCCTGAAAACGAGAAAAATACAAACACAATTACACAATACAAAACCGATCTTAGAAACGAAGAAGAATGTGCTAAGTCTGCTAAGCATAAATTGTTATGATTATACATAATAGAAGAGGGTGGTGCGATGGTCTTTTGGAAAATAAATGTTCTTTTCCGATGTCAGAATATTTTCATGACTAAACTGGGAAACTTGAATGATGATTTCTCCATCGTGAGCAGCCGTGGTGAGTTTGAGTTCATCTCCAGCTAGCTCGGCCAGGCGTGCGCGTCACATCGACATCCGTCCGCCGCTGGCGGGAGTAGTTAGTCATGGGAGGAGAATATAGTTGTTCTTTGTTTTCTAAAATAAAATTAATTATCGCAAACGTACAAAGTAGTAGTAGATAAGCTAAGTAGCTTGACTGAGACACGTACGATGTTGTGTAAGTTTTCTTTTTCTTTGTGCTCGTGGAAGCACCAGTACGTTCGTACAATGCCTGCTCGGCTCCATTCCAATTTTGATAGTGTGTACGTACAAAATTTTTGTACAAAATTCCCACGTGGATAGTTCTGGTGAGAGAAATTCCTATGATTCGTATGATTCCAGGGTTAGTAAGAGTCACGTCACCCACGCGCTGAAGTGCAAAATAAAACCTCACCTTTAAATTGACCAAGGTTTTTAAGGGGAAGAAACCTGTGGGCTTTCAGAAAGGCGGTGCAAACATCGACATCAGGTTGATTCCGGTGCCTTTTGAAGTCGGCAGCATACTGTGGCCAACGAGAATCCGGCTCCATCAAATACTTGAAGGCATCCTCTTGATGAATCAGAATGCAAATCCTGCCGACAACGCGTGAATAGCTGATCATTCTGCAAATACATAGAAGTCATACTCTCAATATCCTCCGTCGGTGTGACTCAAGCCGAGGGCACACCCCGCTGGACAGAAGCTCAAATTGGGCAGGTGTATTCCAAACACCAGCCGTTCAACTTCTTCCAGCGACTGCAGTTGTGGGACATGGAACGGATGGAGATAATTTTTGTCACTCGATGTAAAGGAGAACATTGGAGACAAAGCATATTGAATCGAAAAACATTTTGAATTCAAGGACTTGTCCGTCAAATCCTCCAGTTCACCAACGGTCATATTCAGAATATGACTTTTGGCAAGTGACTTAGACGGTGTATAATGGGATGCGCTGGGTAGGTCGATGGGTTCATCTCTGTGCAACACAGACAGTTATCGTAGCGAATCTTATGTCTATTGGTGGTGAACTTCCCAAAGTGTTGCTCCTGTCTGGTCCAAGGAGGAATTACTTTGAATTCCTTGTGGAGGTTAGGATCCAAACCACAATAGTTCCCCAATTCGAGCATGACACCGGGAAAGGAGGAACTCTTCTCCTTCATCATGCTCTCCAGTTGATCAAAAATCCTCTCCGGCCCATCCGAAGCCATTGTGTTTAAGTCCAGAGGTCCACGTTCCACATTATCCTGGTGTGGGAGGAACCTGGGGATGCATAATCCACGCAGGGTAAGACTCTTCACGGACTCCCATCTCCGTGCCAGTAATTCGGGTATCCTGCTCCACGGATCCCTATGGAAAAGACAAAGAGAGGAAGCACCATGAAGCCGACATTAAATTATTCAGATTTCCATTGCAATAAGAACCTTATCCGAGGACTTTATAAAAACATTGAACCTCGAGTGGTGGTGTACACACGAGATGACATTTACTACTTACTTCCTAACGGTTTATTAGTTGGTACTCTAAACATGCATGATAAACAGAGTCAAAAATGCAAGTGCCAAACGTGTTAGGTGCATGAAATTGTGACATTACAAGCCAGTTCTGGGAGAATATGAAGTTCACACTTTTCTGACCCCACTTATTTGAACGCAGATCAGTATAAAAAGATCCATCGGGACAGAAAATCTGTGCCAGTTTGTTTTGAAGTACTCTCTAGTCACAACGTTAGTCAATATTCGTACCAATACCAAGTGAAACTTGCACAAGCACTCACTAGTCTCTACAAAGTAAAAATTCTGCTAGTGAAAATATTACTCTAGAATGTCTGAAAAGTGTCTTTTGATTTCAGGCGATCAGCGTTGACTTACCAATTCAGTTTATATATTACCCAGTTCCGGCCAGGTATTTTGTGAATCATAATGCAGCATGTTATGATAATTTTGGTCAGCTGACTAACATGGAAGATGCGGTCTGGGAGAATATCGTGTACGGAAAGTATGGAAATCCAAACTTCAAAATGTCTTCTCCATGTCATGGACCTCCTTGTCATGGAGAAACATGATTGACGGACCTCTTCTAATTTGGAATATTTTCCTTAAAAAAGGATTAGTATACATGTATACACTATTTGCTGTGATATAAATTTATATTAAAATGGTAACACCTATACCGTTAATAAGCAAATGGATTAGTGTATTATGCTTGATCAAAAGCAGGTAGCATCTAGGAGCAAATTTTCATCCATGAATTATTTAAAATTGTCAATTATCTTCGACTCTCCCGTTTTTCTGCCAAGCCTTTCGTATATTTTTAAATAGATGTGATGAAAAGATCCGCTATCGCACATATTTTGAACAAATTCAAGTACGAGTAATTTATTTAGGTACTAATAACATAACATGGTTACTTGGAATTTTAATTTAATCGCTTTCCTGCAATTCGCGACACTTTGTGTCTGCAATACCTGCAGAACATGGAATGTGCATACATAACAACGTAGCGCAAAAAACAAGGGTAACGCTTAACGCTTAACATTGTGGCAACTTTTTCGCAACGTTTTTTCAGGTGTATATATTATATATATTCCATTGTGGTTGCAGTAAGGAATTTTGAAGCAGGGATGCTTATATGTAGCATGTTAAGCTATAAACAAACTACAAAATGTTTATTACATTTCTTTTAAATGTTTTCATATTAAATTTTTTTATGCTTACTACATTTCACAAGTACATTTGCATGTACTTGTGACCCCCGCTTCCTCAATTGTGGTAAACATTTATAATTATAAAAAAATTATTGTATGTATCTATATACATGATATAGAGTACATACTTTATTACAGTATACATTATATAGTTTGTTTTGTAGTATATTATAGTGTATTTGCAGAATATATATACATATATTATACACTTAATACATGTACGTGTACGGCTCTCATGAAAATCTGTTTAAATAATTCCGAAAAGCCGAGAGAAAGAAAAATTAATTTATTAGGTTGTGTTAACACATGAATGGCACCTGGAAAAATTTAACGATTTTCTAATTTTGCAATTTAATGAATTTTCCGCCCATAATTAATGAAGAAAATGGGCAGGCACCCCTCTTTATCAACATCCTTTTCTTCCTTAACCTCTGTCTTAGTCTCTATCTCTCTCAGCTATATCTCTCTCCACGGATTTTAGCTGCATGTAGCTATTATTTTTCTCCATGTAAAAGGTACTTGGTTGCACTGTCTAATGACTAATGATACATTTTATTCCACGACTGGGACATCATAATTTTCTTCATATACATATTTTTGTGTACTACACGAAACCAAGACACGTGTCAGTGTTGAAGAAAACAGAGCTGGGGGTCACAATTCCGGCAACAGAGGCTGTTATGCATCTCTGACATGTTGCTCTTTGAATTCCCGGAATGAAATGTGAACCCGGATGAATGATTGAGCATTATATAGACAAGAGGCATTGTCTCTATTCATCTGCAAACGATTCAAACACAAACATGCTCAGAATGACCTGAAAATAGTTCGGATAAAGTCAACATTATCACTGCATAGTAACTTGGATCTTCTGTCTGTCCACATCCCCCCAATCGCAGGGAAGATGACTCGATTTTTCTTTGTTTTGGTTACTCTGCCAGGAATCATTTTAGTAAGTTTTATTTCGGCTTTTTCAGATTTAATATTTTGCCACCGCAAGTTCCATTTTATTTTCGTTTTTTCCTGAACGACGTACCTAAGTGCTGCTTTTTGTTTTCTACCCAGCATCTGGCAGCGGGAAATCCCTTGGACTCGCAAGTACAACATCGTGTCAAGAGAAAGAGTAATTGCCTTTATTGTTTTTGTCATCTATTTATACTTACCCGATGTGGATTTTGATAATGTAGACAATTTGGAACAATTCCATTAAATTAGGATTTTAGCATTTAGCTCGTAACGCATAATAGTAGGAGTTTTATCTTCAACGTTCTAGGTTCATGCGGAGAGACGGTAGAATTAACTCCGGGTAAACCTTACAAGATCTCCTCGAAGAAAGGAGAATGTCACTGGGAGCTGCTTGTAAGTAATTTGAATAGTTGTACACCTATATTATTTTTAAAAAATAGGCATATGGCATACAGTGTGACCATATGGAAAATATACAATACCAATTCATTATTAATATACTAAACGTTACTGGGGCACAATGAGATGAAAATCTCCTGAAACAAATTTCTCCATGTAGGGAACCAAAAAATGTCAGCCGGAAATTGTGTGTGACAGTGTGGACATCAAGAAAAGCGAGGACTGTGCTGACGAATTTTTAGCTATTAGCGATGGTGTCGGAGGAGAGGCTCGGATCTGTGGAGATGGGAAGTTTACCAAACCTAAAATTGCGTCCAAGAAAACAAGAGATATTTTTGTGGATTCGGATTTGAGCGGCTCCAAAGGATTTACTTGCACTGCTCAATGTGGCAAAGGTTTGTTCTCCATTAACGTCCCTGCTCGTCACATGCATACGTGAAACCAATTACTATTAGTACTTGATTGCTGACGTGGGACTAACATTTCCTCAGCTCTACAGACATGCTCCTTTAATTTATGTTCTATTTGTAGGTAGTGGTGACGTTCTACCAGCCAACGGCTTGCCTAAAAAGGAAGAATTTAAATGCGGTAAATTACTAGCGTTAACCCGAATTAATTATCATTCGGAATACAATTAGACTTTAAATGTCAATTGTCTGTGCCAACAGTGTGTGGTCTGCAGAACAAAGACGATCGAATTGTTGGTGGAGAAGACGCGAAGATGAACGAATTCCCATGGCAGGTGGCGCTGGTTCGACCAGGTACTCGTCAGCCCATGTGTGGGGGCTCTGTGATCAACAATCGCTACATTCTTACAGCAGCGCATTGCTTTTGGTTCGCTCAGCTGGAACCATCAGATGTGGAAGTCCTCATTCACGCCCATCTCCTGGACTTCACCGTCACTCGCGAAGATGCATCAAAAGATATCAAATTAGGGTAATCATTTATTTGTTCCGTATGAAATTCATTGTTCGGTTTTCCCGATGGCACTTGTTATTTATTCTAAGATTAAAATGTGCACTTCCATCATTTTACATTTTTTAGGGAAGCTGGATCCATGCAAGCTCGGGGTTATGATATGGCCATGAAAACGGATGCGGAAGAAGGCACTCAGCGTTACAAAGTTGTTGAGATTATAAATCATGCCCTATTCACTGAAGGGTAGGTAGCTACACATAATTCCACGATAGAAAAATTACCAAAGAAATCTTCTAAACACTTTTTAACATAGGTTGACTAATTTCGGATATTTTCCCGCAGATATGATTACGATGCGGCCTTGTTGAAATTGGACCGCAAGATCAATTTAGCAGCAGAAGATGCTCCTACCCCCATTTGCTTGCCAAAAGCCGGGAATATGGACCCATGGGAGGGGAAAAAACCGACGGTTTCCGGTTGGGGTCTTGGAGATGAGAATGCTGGAGCCACTACACGACTTCTTCAAAAGCTTGAAGTTCCAGTGATCCCGTTTAAGCAATGCGAAGACATGATGCCTCATGAACTAAGTGACCGTATGTTGTGTGCCGGATTTAAGGAAGGGAAACAGGATGCTTGTACTGTACGTTTGACCTCATATTTTATAAGATTCTAATGTGAATTATTTACTTTGCAAAGTTCCCACCTTGAAATTTGTCACGTTCCGTTATTTCTAAAATTGACTCCATTTCCCAGGGAGATTCCGGTGGTCCTCTGTACTTCAAGCAAGACAATAAGCAATGGCTTCAGATTGGAATAGTGTCTTGGGGCGAGGGTTGTGCACAGGTGGATAGACCCGGAATGTACAGCAGAGTGACGGGTAAAATTTCCTTGAAAATTTTTATGAATTAAAATTTATTTACATAGCCGAAGTTTCTTACCATGTATTATTATCACCCTGTCTTACGTATTTAATCCTCAGAATTCACTCAATGGATTCAACATCATGCAAACAAACCTGGTGTCGTTTGGTGCCGTGAGGACAAGTAAAATATGTGAATGGATTTCAATGATGATTGTTTGTACGTGATTCACGGCTGCTGAAAATTATTTTAATTTGCAATATAATTTCGAAGAAGTTTAGAGTAGTATATAATAAATACATACTGATTCAAGGAATACATATATTGAAGGAATGATGTGCGAAGAAGGTACCGATTTGCTTAGGGAGTCGTCATTAACCATTATTTAGATAGCCTATTAAATCAATGCATATACAATTTATTATTGTCATGCCCCAATAAAGTTTATCCGACGCACATATTATAATTTGGGGCATTATTGTAACGGTATCACTGGATAGCCCCTACCCGGGGAGTACTGAAAATTTCCGGATTACACACAGAAATTGATTCCCACGAGGAACACGGGAACACTCGAAAACCAAATTGACGACAAAGTAACTTCTATTAAAATAAGAAGAATTCTGACCACATTCAGAAAGGAAAATTTGATAAAAATTACTGCAAAGATATACATATACCGGCAGAACGTTTCAAAACTTCTATCACTTTGAACGGCTTGCTAGTGACTTTCGGCCGAAGAAAAATTATAGTGGCGTAGAAAAATTACAAGTGATTAAATTTGCCCAGAGAAGATGACGGAGACGAGCTCAAGTGAAATGGGGAGGCACAATAAAATAAACCATAATACATGAAAAATACAGTATGCACTTTGCATACTCGGGGTTTTCTTTACCCGGGAATGTTTTTGGATGGAGCGGGAGAGAGGGATATTGTTGGAGCAACATTCATTGACGTTGAATATGCCGCCCGGAATGGGTTCCCCAGATTGGGGAATCCACTCCACAATTGCGGATTCGTTTATTATTTGAGGTTCCACTGCTGTCTGCCGAGTCGGGCTTGTCCAAAATGAATGTTCTGCAACCTCACAAGAGCGACACGGGAAAAAGGAGGCAAAAACTGCTATTAGCAATTTGTGTTTTAATCAACATTTTTTTGATATTGTAGGAACAAATGTTTTTATTTAGCGAAGTTTTACATTTTCATTTTTTTAATAATTGAAAAAACATTTCCGTGAACAATTATATTAGATAAATAATGGAAAATCGGTAATACAAAATAATTAAATGAAACATAATTGAGAATGGTTAGTCAGTTAGCCACAAAAAATTAATTGAGTCAAGTACATGTGTGTTCAGGTTACATGCCTCCCTTCCACAATAAAATCATGTGAATTTGAAACAATACAAATAGGATTTTCTTAAAACAACGCTCAACAGCTTTCACTCTGTTGGCTGTTATATTGAATTGCTGCAGTTTCTCCAAATCCATCTGAACTCGTCCTTGATCCTGAAAAAGACAAATATACAAAACACACATCTTATACAAGAAGAATGTGCTAAAAAGGACAGATTTCCATGATTACATAGTAGAAGCGCGTGGCGCGCCAGTCTGGTGAAGAATAAATAATAAATGTTCATTTCCAATTCCAGGATGTTTTCTTGGCTAAACCGGAGACTTTTCTTTACAGACTGAATCATAATGTTATGGCAATCGAGTGTATGCATACAGCAGTACCTTCAATTCGTTTTCCCCTTCAACAAGAAAACAACAGGTGAAGCGTAACAAAGTCAGAGGCGTTATTGGTTTTTATCCGTCACGGAAAACAAAAACCATTATTATTAGCATAGCTTAAAAAAAGCATATGCATATTTGTCTTACGACGACAGCTTAGAGATGTCATAACGACATGCGTCTAACTTAAAAATAAATATTGTTGCGGATACTGACGAGTGATGCCATTGCAGTGCTGTCGGGATCTACTTGCTTATGTTATTAATAAAAATATGTAGCTTT
>JAQGBT010007394.1:0-11055 GCA_034698585.1 Disparrhopalites patrizii
TTCTCTGTTTTTATCTCTCTCCCTCTTTCCTTTTCTCTTTCTCTCTACTTCTCTGTTTTTATCTCTCTCCCTCTTTCCTTTTCTCTTTCTCTCTACTTCTCTGTTTTTATCTCTCTCCCTCTTTCTTTATCTGTCCTTCCCCCCATTTCTCTCCTTCACTTATACCTGCTCCTCCCAACCCAATATTTTCAGTGGCAGTAGCTCCACATTAAATAAGCATGGGAAGCAAGAGCCCATGTATATGGTCCATGTATTATATAGAGTGTAACCCGCCGTTAGAAGAGGAAACCCCTATTAGCACCCATGCTACCCGGTCGACCTGGAAAAGACGGAGGAGGCATAAGAAGATGAGGAGAGGGCGGAGGAGGAGCTTGAACGGATCTCCATGCGTGCATGCAAAGTCCTTGTGAATGCACCTCCATACGTACCTGATGGACTTTTATGCATGACAGGAGTGAAGGGTAGAGGGTTTTAGAGGGTACCCAAGAGTTATATGGACGGTGGAGGTTATATGTGGAGGTTTACCTACAGGATAAGGAGAGTCTCTGAGTAGGGATAGCCCTCCTCCTCCTCCTCCTCCTCTGGCAGCCTCCAACTATTAATAGGTTCCAGTGGTAGCAATGGAGGGAATACGCAACCCGGAATACTAATAATGGCGGTGGGTGGGGGGTAAATAAATAATACATGTGCATATCTATTCCCAAGGTGTACTCAAGGAGCTTTCATGAGCGTATTTATTTGAGTCCAAAACTAACGGACTTCGACCGTGGCGGGAAGAAGGAAAGTCACACTTTCACGTTTTCAGTTACAAAGGGTTTCAGTTTTTTCCTTGGAATTTCCGGGTTAACTTTGCTTTTGGTGTCTTCCCATCTCTCTCTCTCTCTCTCTCTCTCCCTCTTTCTCTCTGTCCTCTTATTCTTTACATGACAAGCTTTCTCCTTCAATTCTTCTTCGCCTTCTTCTTCTCTCTATCCTTCCTTGAATTGTATAGCTCTGCCATTTGTGTTGGAAGATCCAGGAACCACAGGAAATTTCCATGAACTGAGGTTTCCCTCATGTCACTCTCCTTTCAAAAGACGGTTAAACTTGCGTCCTAACACTTTCCTCCCGACTTCCTCAGAAATTCCATCCTTCCACGCAAGAACAGTTGTTTCCAAAACCTCCAAAACTCTTTCAAGATGTTAATAATTATGAGAGATTTTGCAACTTTCCCCCATTTTCACTCTCTATGTCTTTCAACCTCTCTCTCTCTCTCTCTTTCTCTCTCTGTTTTATTATATCCCTATCCCATCCTCTTTTTCGTGGAAATCCCTCATTAATAGTAATAATACATGAAGCAATAATTGGAACGATAAGCGGACAGGAGCAGGAGAGATGTTTGTATTTTTACTGGTCCATATACATACGTATACATATACATATGTATCTAGATACACACCTACATAAATATATATGTTGGAAAGTGTTTAAAAAAAATCTGTTCTGCAACCGCAAGCACAAACTACCCCTGGCCATACACGTAGCACACCTCTCCTCCATAATGAATGAGGTGAGGTTGAGACATGAGAGAGAATATTTGAGAACTACATACATATGTATATGTACGTAGTTAGTCCTACAAGTATCCGGGTGTACCCAAGTCCTGGAGGAAAAGAGGTGGCATGAGTACAAGGAAAAATTAAAACCGCAATCTGAACTGGAGAACAAGGATTGTACACATGTTGGTGGGGGCAGGAGTTCTCTGGGAAATCAAGAGAGATTCACACCGCTCTGGTTATTTCATTCTCTGCCACTCTCTGCCCCAGCAAGATTCACCACTGAATCCTTAAAGTCTAAAAAGAGACACACGTTTTCAAATGTCAATATATAAAGTATTTAAAGACTCCAAGCTCCAGCTTTCCCTCACGATCCTCCTCTCTCTCTCTGTCTCTCTCTTTCTGTTTCTCTGCAAAATAGAACCAGCAGAAGCAAAAACCTTGGCAGAGACACACACACGTGCATCTGTGTACCATTCTAATCGTGCAATACTAAACAAACTCCGGATAACTGCATATTACTATACAGTGTATAGGGATACTCTCCGGAGAGGTCTTCGCAACAAGACTAGCTGTGTCTGCATCATTTCCTATTAAAAATCCTTCTACTGTCCCATTTCCTTCCTCTCTCTCTCTCTCTTCCCATACTCTCTCTTTCTCCCCTCTTTCTCTCTCGTTTTCTCTGTCTGATTCTCCTTCTCTTTACTCTTTCTCCATTCTTCCCCCCGTACCATATCCCGTCCTGTTCATTCCCTATGATTTGTTAAACAAATAAGGAAGAAAGTCCCATCTCAAAGGCTCAAATTATGTAAGAGGAGACCCACTACGAGCTTTCCCTTGTTGTTTCCAAAAAAGGAGAAAAAAAAGTAATAAAAGTGGCCGTCAACAAGCAAAGCAAACCTTGTTGCACTTATTAACCTAGCGCTCCTCTCCTCTTTTTGTCTCCTCTCACCCTCTTTTATCTATCTCTCTCTCTTTCTCTTTGAATTAATCTCTGTCGCCTCCACTCTATTCCTCCCGGTATTTGTTTCCCCCTGCAGCTCCCAGCAAATGGGAGAGGAAAAAATTTACAAGTTTTTCTCCGTCCGCTTTCCTTTCACAGGAGCTTCCCCCTCGTGTTTGTACGTCTCACTCTCTCTCCCTCCGTTTTAAAACGACACTTAATACGCATTTTATGCCAAGAGCGAGAAAGAAGAAGACGGGAAGAACAACAAAGCTCCAACAACAGCTGTGTGTGAGGAAGCAAAAAAAAAAAAGTCAGTCATAAACAAAAGTGTACGGGAGGAGGAAAGGAATAGTACGGAGATGGAGTAATCACCAACAGAAGAAGAGTCTCTCCCATCTCACGCACGTCCTTCCCCAGTGGGGTAATGTTCACGTTCAAATATCATGACACTGACTTGCGAGAGAGAGAGATGGGAAGAGAGAGAAAGAGCGAGAAAGAGAGAAAGAGGGAGAAAGAGCGAGAAAGAGAGAAAGAGCGAGAAAGAGAGAAAGAGGGAGAAAGAGCGAGAAAGAGAGAAAGAGCGAGAAAGAGAGAAAGAGGGAGAAAGAGCGAGAAAGAGAGAAAGAGCGAGAAAGAGCGAGAAAGAGAGAAAGAGGGAGAAAGAGAGAGAAAGTGAGAGATAGAGAAAGAGAAAGAGCGAGACAGAGAGGGAAAGAGAGAGATAGAGAAAGAGCGAGAAAGAGAGAGACAGAGAGAGAAAGAGAATGGCATAAAAAAGGAGAACACCTTCCACGTGACAGATCACGGGCAAAGTGCTTGCATACCGTCATGCATGTCTAGAATTTGAAACTCTCTTGGCTGGAATCTCCCACAAAAAGTTCCGGTAGACTCCTACAGTAAATAGTAGGACGTTGTGGGGCATGGCGGAAGCCTCGGAGACAAGAGAGTGTGTGTGCTGGAGCTCAACAACAGTCTCTTACCATTACCTTTACTTTATTTTTCAAGGTTCCTCCACTTTCCCTCCCCATGCATTTTTGACATTTAAGAAGAAGGGTAGGGCAAAAAAAAGGATTTATTTTTATTTTTTCCCCTTCTTATAATATTTGCCTTGATAAATCCATTTGGCATAACCTAAGCTTCATCCATCTACCTTGGACTTGAAGGGGGAGCAACTCCTTCCTGGGTTTTTCCCATCCGTTATGACTGGTAATAAGAGGGTGGATTAAAATGTGGGAGCCAATAAAAATTGTGGATGTTATAATCATAATAAATCCAGAAAGACAATGAGGGGAAAGAGTTGATATGTTTTTTATTCAGTTTTTTTCTCTCTCTCTTCCTTTCTCCGCATGACTGCCCTTTCTCCTTCCCATTCTATCCCTCTGTTTCTCTCTCTCTCAGATACTCTCTTCCCATTTCTTTCTCCCACCCCGCCCCCCAACCTTGTACGAAGCCATCAGGTAAAGGGGAGGAGGGAAGTCATCATAAGGACAGTAATCCTACTATGTTAAAAACATGTACATGTTTACTCCATAAAAGACACCAAGGTTCCCCCACTCCACCCTGTACACTGCATTCCCCAAACATTCTATGGAGCAAAGTTCAAAAAGGAGAATCTTTTTTACAAAAAAGCAAAACTCCCATGTCTTTCCTTGTACCTCCAAATTATCCCGTTCCCCCCCCCCAAAACAGGGAGAGAAAGTGTATGGGATAATAACGGAGAAAGGTTGGAGCACAACGACGAACCGAAAGGGAAGTCCTTGAAGAGTGGAAGACGATGTCACAGGAAGAGGAAAAAATTGCCTTAACCATTATTTGTATAGAGGAGAGGGGGAGAGGAAGTAGTAGAAAAGGGTTGTAGCTTTTCCACTGCTTGAGTGTTTGAAAATGTTGGTCGATGATATTTCAATTGAGTGTTCTACACTACGAATCCCACCAGCCACTACAGGTCCCTGTAGTCAGAGTCACCGGAATAGTAAATACAACGAGTGAAGAAGTCATCGTCCTTGTCATCATTGTTTCCATCATATAGAGATACTATATGTTCAGAGAGAGACAGAGAGAGAGAGAGAGAGGGAAAAACTGAGAGAAAGAGAGAGAAAGAGGAAAACTGAGAGAGCAACAGCGAGGGAGCAAGAGACAGCCGGGGAGGGAGAGAGAGAGAGAGAGAGGGAGAGAGAGAGAGGGAGTGAGAGAGAGGGCGAGAGAGGAAGAGAGAGAGAGAGAGAGAGAGAAGAGTCACGCGACCAGAGTCAAGTGGCTTGTGTGTATATATGGATGTATGCGTCCGATTTGGTCCCTTATGTACACAAAGGCCACCATCCCTCCCCATGCTGTATAAAGGGGTAAAAAAAATGGGAGAGAGAGAAGTTTTTTTCCCCTTTTCCCATTCGCATGGTGGTAAATGGGAGGGGGAAAGGAGGGGAAAGAGAAAGTTGAGGTGGAGGAGACAAGCTATTTGAGAGCTATTAGGAAAAGTCTGGGAAAAACTTGTGCTGGTGTAATCAAGTAACTAGCAAATTGAACTAGGGCTTATAAATAATGTACACGACTCATGGCAATAGTTCATCATCCTTCCATCATGAGGCTAATAGTGGATTTTGACGGCAACAGGACGCTCTCTCTTGCTCTCTCTCTCTCACTCTGGCCCTCTCCTCTTTATATTTTCCCTCCCTAACCCTCTCTCTCTCTTTTTATCTCTCTATCCGCCTCCCTCTCACTCTCTTTTACACGCTAATAGATATTGGGCCTTATCAATTTGGACGTGTGGGAGTACTTCCATACTTGTCCTTGCCTCTCACCATGTGTGGTTTTTTTTTCTCTGGCCATATGTACACCCATATGCATATACCTATGTATGTAGCAGGATGTGCTCCTTGTACCCCCAACACGGGAAAGATTGTGTGCACACGGAACATATGTGGGGTCATAGGGGAAGACGGGGACATTGGGTAGGAGTTGTGTGTAAGTAGTGAAAACTGGGTGGTGGAGGAGAGGGAGAGCGGGAGGGGGAGGGGGAGGGGAGAGGGAGGATGTATCGTCTCTGACAACTTTCCTCCTTCACTTCTAATGACAACAGTGATGAGAAAGAGTCAACTCTTGTGTGTCGTCAACTTCTTCTTCGTCTTCTTCTCGTTTTTTCCCTTTTCTCTCACACAACTTGCCACCAGATAGTTGGTAGATGCTCTACTATTCCACCGACGACTACTACTACTATTCCCAGTTGATTTGGTTTTATAAAGAGACCTCAATCATCTGCTCTAACTCCCTGGTCGATCCCGACCACTAATGCGCTACATTTCTCCTATGTATTTATATGAGAGGCTACATACTTTCTCCGATGAAGGAGTGGGGATAATGGTGGACAAAGAACAAAAGGAAGACAGGTTTTATTTGTTTTTTTATATCTCTCTCTTTCTCTCAATATTTTATCCCTTTTCCCTTTCTCTCTCTCTCTTTCCCTATCTCCCTGTCTCTTTCCCTTTCTTTCGTTTTCTCCCTTTTCTCTTTATTCCTCCATTTTTTCTCCCTTTTCTCTTTATTCTTCTATTTTTTCCCCTTTTCACTTTATTATTCTATTTTTTCCCCTTTTCACTTTATTATTCTATTTTTTCCCCTTTTCTCTTTATTATTCTATTTTTTCTCCCTTTTCTCTTTATTCTTCTATTTCCCCCCTTTTCTCTTTATTCTTCTATTTTCCTCCCTTTTCTCTTTATTCTTCTACTTCTTTTCTCTCTTTGTCTCTTATATTCTTCTATTTCTTTTCCTTCTTTATCTCGTTTATTCTTCTATTTTTTATATTTTCTCTCGATTTCTTTCTATTTTTTATATTTTCTCTCGATTTCTTTCTATTTTTTATATTTTCTCTCGATTTCTTTCTATTTTCAGCTTTTCTCTTTGTCTCTTTTTTATCTTCCCTTTCTCTCCTTTTCTTTCTCTTCGTTTCTTGTATTTCCCTCTTGTTCTCTTTTTTCTGTCTTTATCTCTTCCTTTTCTCTCTTTATTTCTTCTTTCTCTTCTTTCTCTCTTCTTTCTCTCGCTTCTCTTTCTTTCCGTCTTCCTCGTTGTTTTCTTCTTTCTATTTTTGTGTCTATTTTAATATTTTCTCTCTCTCTTCCTTTCTATGGTGTATATTTTTTATCTCTATCTTTCTTTAGTTTTTGATCTCTCTCTTACATTTTTGTTTTGTGTCTCCCTCTTATATCTTTGTTCCGTGTCTCTTTTTTGTCACTTTCTCTCTCCCTTTCTTTGTCTTTTTTTCTCAATTGTTCAAGGGGAAAGGAATGAGAGAGAATGTCAGTGGTTAAATTTCAACCCCGAAATGCATTACACTAGCCATGCACTGGAAATCACTTCGGAACAGTGAGAAAGATCTGTTGCTTTTCTCTTTACTATTTTGCTCTCTTCTTCTCTCTCTCTCTCAATTGCCTTTTTTCTATGTATCTGCCTCCATATTAGCCTTCCGTTTTTACCACTGCATCTATTTATTTCCCTCCTAATGTAAATTTTATATGTGGAAAGGATTTTATGTGGAAAGGATTTACCGGTCCCGTATTACCACATTCGCAGTTTCGCCCATTGATTTTCTACGGAGGCATAAGAGCCCCATATGCATTCACGTTGAGGAAGGCCCAGTTGCCAGTAATTATGTATTTGTATAGGATGAAAGCCTTCCAATTTCCACCGGAGGGGGAATGAAATGGGGATTTCGCATGGAGCAACATGAGAATTGTGGGTAATAAGTGTACATACAGACTTATAAAAGTAGGATGAGAGAGAAAAAAAAACAAATCTGAATCTTACCAAGTCCAAAGTTGCATGTGAGGTGAGAGGACAAATACGGTCAGGAGTTGGAGGAGGCGGTTTGAACTTGATCAACTGTTTTTTCTTCCCGCTTTTCTTTATTCTCTCCGTCTTCTCCAATTTTCTCTTGTCCTCGGTTTTCACTTGATTATTATTTCTCAACCTTACTCTCCTTCTCAATATTTTTCTTTTCCAAATGACTTTTCCCCAGTTGTCTTTGTGCACGGTCAAAAAGTACAGGAGAAAGTCGGTGGGGGAAAGAATATTGTGGAAATAGGGGAAATATTATAGAAAAAGGGAAAATATTAGAGAAAGGGGGGAAAGTTATGTCTCAACACCATTTTTCGATGAGAGGGTTGTACCCAATAAATAAAACATGTGAGAGATATAACACACACTATTCTGGATTTCTTTCCTTGTTTTTTTTTGTTCTTGGAGAAACGAACGAAGAAGTAATTATGGGGGCCTTCCCACCAAATATGTAACTATAAGGCTGGAACTCCTCAGTAATATCCGGTATATAATAGACAAAGAAGGGTAAAAAAAAGTGTAGTTCAATTTTCTTGGAATTCAAGCTGGACAAGGCGAATTTGTCCGAGTTGACCACAAGCAAAACACATCCAGGCGGGGACTTCACCCAAAAAACGTGTTTCCACACAGACAATTTTTTTTCTAGTTTTTTTTTCTCACTCCTCTATATTTTCGATCCTTTCCCTCTATCCTATAACATTTTGCTTAGGAAGATGCTTTTTTTTTATTTCGTCAAAGTACAGCTTGAAGAGAAAAAATGGGAGATCAAAGAATTTCTTTGTATACAATTCCCCCCTTTTTTCTAAACAACTTACTTTTTTTCCTTCACTTCCCCGCTCTCGTAGTATACAGACGTAGATTTTTTTTCTCTTTGGTCAAGGAAGAAAAGATGAAGGGAATGATTTTGTTGGCACATCCAATTTATGAGTTGACCCCTCCTATTTTTTTCTCCGATATTTTTTTCTATTTATTTAGGTTTTTTTGTATCCTGTTTTCCTACCACCGTTCATCTATTTACTTTCCCCGGGCTTGTAACTCGTGTCCTCTCAATCACTGGGAAGTAATTACTGGAGGAGAAAATGAAAAAATTGGTGTGGGTCTAGAGGATCAATTATAATTTTCAGTAACCTAGTTTCTCTATTTTTTGCACGTCCACCAAAGAAAGGAAGGAAATCCTATCTCCTTTAGATTTTCTCCAGATATATACAGTATCTTGAAGGGAATAAATACAAACTCCTCCAAAGCCTTGATGTTCTTCGGTTGAGGCGGGAAAAATTGCTTTCTTTACTCTGAGAAGACAATTATAAATTTGTGAAGACCAAGAAAAACCTCATCACCTTCACCAATGGGGGGAAATCGAGATCCTTTGGGTTTGGCAGAAAATACGTCACTGTTACAGAGAATTGAAAAGGGAAACTTTTGGTTTGGCAAAAAAAAAATATTTTTTTCTCCCAGAAAAAGGTTGCAATTGTCTAGGGGAAATAAAGTGTGGTTGATAAAGATACAATCCGTGTTTACTATTTCCCCAATTCCGACTTTTTTCGCCTTTCTTCTTTATTTTCCCCCCAAAAATAAACACGTTCCCAGTTGTTTTCTCCCTTTTAAGGGGGTACTTGAATGCCTTCTCTTATTTGTGAGTTTATTTCTCCCTCTCACGCACAAGAACACACACGGAGAGAAACAGAGAAGATGACGAAGAAGAAGAAAAAAAGCAAAGTCGTACACTCCGGAGTTTTTTTTTTCTCTCTCCCTTTCTTTTGCACTCTTTCTCACTCTCACATCTCCCCCACTTTCTGTCTTAAACTCTCTGCGTGAGCACTCTCGGGGTTTGTCGATCTGTGAATTTTTGTTTTTTTTTCGGTGACAAAGCCGATAATGGATTAACTCCCAACTTGTTATTTTTCCTTCACATACACACACACACATACACAGGGGTACAGACACAGGGAAAAGAGATAGAAGAAAAGACGAGAGGGGAAAAAAGTGAGAGAAGAAGGGAAGAAAATGCACTGGGAGTGTTTGTGTGTCTCGAGTTAGTTTACAGCTTTAGATACATCCACTGTATGTATGCTTTTTTTTTTGGAGATGGTGGAAAAAAGTTTTTGTCTTAAAATAACATGAAGAGAAGAAGTCTTAGAGACAAGAAGGAAAAAAAAGGAGCACACACACGTATAAGAAGAGAAAGAGGAGATGCAATAAAACTCTGTGGGTCTTTTTTTTTTTACTCTTCTTTCCCTTTCTTTCCCTTGTCTTAGTACACTCAAGTCCTTACTATGTGTCCCCTATATATTTTTCCCGATTTTTTCCCCCTCCCTTGTGTCTTAGTAAATGTTCTAAGGAAATGTTTCTTTTCTCTCTGACTTCAATCTTCTCCTTCTTTAGCTGTCTTCACCCTCAATGCCAGTAAAACGTAAAGTACAGTTGAAGATTTTTATACTACTATACATTCAAGAAAAAAAAACACCGTCCTTTTCCCACTCTCTTTTGTTTTTTGCACAGGAGGAGGATATCTTCTCACGAAGGAGGAGGATAAACGGAGGAGGATGCAGAGTTAAAAGAGGGAAGGATAACACCAGGGGAACTTTTTTTTATCTTGTTTATTTTTCCTGGCTCCAATCAACAACAACATGAGAGGATGGGGCAAAGAGGGACAATATGGAAAAATTGGTGTAAATCCTTTTTTTTTATCACGTAGATTTTTATGAAACTCCTTTTATAGAGAGAACTTAGAGAGGTTCAAACTTGAAAAGAAATATAGAGCTGGAATAACAAGTTATTCTTTACCCTTTTTTTTTTGAAGACCAAAATAAAAGAAACGGAAGAGAAACACTCGCAGCACAGAAAACACGGGAACAGAGGAATGGCCCAAGAAAGACAGACTGAAACGTATGCCTCAACAGTTAGCCGTCAAATGCCGGTTGGGAGCGGAGTGCACTGGCTTTTAACTGAGAGCTAAGAGCAGAGGGAAAGGGAAGGAGTGAGAGGGAGCAGAGAGATTCTTGTTTTTTTTCCCAAAGAGGAAAAAAGGGAAAGGGAGTTGGAGGCGCAAACTCCGCACTTGCCTTTAAATGTTCCTGCTAGCACATAAGGTTAGGCTGGAGTAGAGAGCTCCCCTTCACTTTGGCCCTTTTACTACATCATGCTGGGGTTGATGTGAGAGGGAAAAAGAGGAAATGTTGAGAGAATGGGCCCAGCAGCCAGTCCGAAAGAAATAAAGCCTTTCCTTTTTTCTAACTACTTCTCTCTCTCTCTCCCATTCTCTATGCCTCTCTGTGTACATACGCTCCCTTTGTGGTAGAAAATCTTTTTACACGACTGGTGTTACTTTTCTAAATACTTACATACAGAGTCGGCCAAGAAAATGTGTTGAGTAAGGAAAAACCAAAGTGAATCCGTACCCTCTTCCTGTCTCGCGAGATTTTTGCTCCATTTCTCCCAGCCGTGGTTGTCTCTTCGTTTTCGTGGTCATTTGCTTCTTTTTCTACTTTTCTCGCGTCTCTTTTACTCGCTCTTTTCTTTTAATCTTTCTCGTATATTCTTCCCCTTTTAATTTCTCGCGTCTCTTCTGTATTAATTTCTCGCGTCTCTTCTGTATTAATTTCTCTCGTGTGTTCTGTTATAATTTCTCTCGTGTGTTCTGTTATAATTTCTCTCGTCTTTTCTGTTTTAATTTCTCTCGTCTTTTCTGTTTTAATTTCTCTCGTCTTTTCTGTTTTAATTTCTCTCGTCTTTTCTGTTTTAATT
>JAQGBT010007395.1:0-11054 GCA_034698585.1 Disparrhopalites patrizii
ACATATGCAATATGTTCGGTTTACAAGTGATGTACACATAATAATATATGCTCTCTTATCAACTATCAACTAAAAGTTGTCACTCTGATTAATTAATTTAATTATTATGTTAACCACGAAATGATTTCAATTACAACGTATCGTTCAATTAATCGTTCAATTACAACGATTGCGAATTATGCGGGAAAATAAAAGCATTCTCGGCCTATAAATACATTGGATTTCCTTTATAAAAAGTCTCTGTATAACAACATGGCAACTATTACACGCACGTTTCCCTGTAGATTCGCACGTTCCCCTGTAGTATTACATTGGGGATTCATTAAAGCTCCCTCTCTCCTTCAATAACAGTATTTCAATAACAAATACCAACACCTTCTGTGTAACAACAATGTCACGTCAGCCATTCGTAATGGCGCGTAAGTTTTTCTAGTTCCCTATACATATATAGATAAAGCATATGTATTTTTGGGCGGCAAAACGGTGAGAAAAAACCTTGCAGAGGTGCCGAATATGATTATATCATAGACCCGCAATATTCTTGCACTTGCGCTCACATGTAGATATCCTTGATTGAAAAATGAGGCACTCGAACTCGTTTAGCCGCACTCAGAAAAACAAACTTTTCCAGAAAAACATTCTGCGGAAAAAGGAAGTAAAAGGAAATATTTAATAGATTTCATTTTCTGATGACAGAGTACACGAGAAAAAAAATTGTTCCACCTGCCTTTCCCGTAATATTTTGTCTAAAATGGCCTGAATTTCACAGTAATTTTCAAAATACCCACATTTATCAGGTCATAACCAGTTTTTGCTTAAGACGTTTGAACACGTATAAATAATTCTACACTGGACTCCCTCAAAAATATTCACAGCAGAGCTACAGAAATATTTAATAAAAAACATTACTGAGTACATTTCTTGGCACACAGCTCATGAGATTAATCAAATCACCAAGAATAAACAGACAAAGACAGTGTTCGTATTCCCTAATTAATTAGTTAGGTACATTACATAATATACAAGCGTCAGTGTTTGGCTGGCAGCAAGCTTCACTATTGTAACATGAAACCTACTCATATGAACCAATGTATAACGTTAAATACAGTGGAGTCTCTCTATAACAGCGTCCATGGGAACCCAAAATTTTGCTGTTGTAAAAGGGATGCTGTTATAGAGAACACAATAATATGTATTCCATGTACAAGGTGCGGCGAATCTTCTGACGTTATTCAGAACATGCTGTTATAAGGGGTGCTGAACATCAGAACTTGTACAGTTTGAAATCGGAATAAAAAACTATAATAACATGGCTAATTGTATTGAACTTCAAATGAGCCGTTTGTATTTATACTTGGAATTTATTTACTTGCATTTACTTACTTATTTGCAGTATTTATACTTTTACGGTGGAGTCTCTCTATAACAAGTATTATTATAACAGCATTTCTCTATAACAACATTATTTTTCCAGCACTTCGTATGTACATCTAAGGTGCATATTTAATGTTCTATATAACAACATTTCCATGTAACAATATTTTCCGTCCTTCCCTTCAGAGTTGTTATATAGAGACTCCACCGTATTTGGGTATGCACTTGCACTTATTATATATACAATTATTACCTATATATACGTATCATACACACGATATATTCTGACTGATGCCCAAAACTGAATTCAAACTGTAAAAAAGCAGCTGAATTCCAGGCTCCATCAGTTTCAAGTATCAATTTACATGTATTTAAATGGTCAAGGTCATTGGGATGGCAATGTAATTCAATTTTATATCATTATCCACATAAGTTCTTTCCCATGTAATTCCATTATCTTTTTGTAGCTCGCGTGTGTACGTGACGGGAGAGGATGATCACGAGTTATCCTGCACAGCATGTGTAGAATATAAAAATTATTTTGCCTCTCCTCGCGTCTTTACCACAAAACTAGTGTGAATGCAGACCGGATATTTGCTAAATTCCTATTTATTTTCAACTTTTTTATTTATTTGCGGAGTAATCTTTGGAGACGTTTTATTTGATTTAATTTTGAGTGCAATTTGTGCAAGGTTTTGACATAAAATTATTTTGACCTAAAAAACATTATACAACAAATATAATGTCTTTCCCCGACGCCTGCTGTACCTTGCCACCTCTACAGTCAGATTACACTCCCAAGGGACGAGTGTTTAGCATTGGGGACTTGCCCGTGTACGAGACAGAGGATGTCACGCCCTCCAAAATCCTGATTTGTGCCTACGACATCTTCGGCGTTCATCCCAACATCCGGCAAGTGTCGGATATTCTGGCCAAAGCTAGATTCAGGGTCGTTATCCCCGACTTTTTCCGTGGTCATGAGATTGACTCGGTGAATTGGCCACCCAAAGAGTAACTGTTATAAATTTTGCTTGATTCTTTCGGCTTTATTGAAATATAATATTAACAGAATACATAGGGGCAAGCTTGAAATTGTAGCCAACTGGGTAATTGTAGCCACCCACCAATTTAATCAAGAAATACGCGGAATGAAAGAAATGGATGCAAACATGCAAAATTAAGAAGACTACAGTGGAGTCTCTCTATAACAACCCTGAAGGGAAGTGGGGAAAATATTGTTACATGGACAAATTGTTATATAGAACATAAAATATGTACTTTACATACACGGAGGGCAGCAAAAATAATGCTGTTATATGGAAAGGTTGTTACACAAAGACTTGTTATAGAGAGACTCCACTGTCGTTCCTGCCTATAATATTCATTAATTATGGCCGGCAAATTCACTAAATTGTAAAATCAAAAAATTCTCAAAGTTTTTCAGGAGCCATTCAAGTATTAACTTAACCTCCTTCATTTCTTTTTTTTCTCTGCTTTGCGGAAGTATTTAATGAGACTCTCAGGATAACCCTACATATATTAAGCCTGCAATAACTTACAGTAATATTTTTTTCATAATTAATAATTATAAATGTTTATATTACAATTTAAGATGGGGAAGGTCACATTTACATGCAAAAGGTCACATTTGTGAACTGTAGTATGCATAAAAACATCATAATATGAAATCAGTGAGGAGAAATTGAATAAATCTTTTGGTTATAAATTACAAATTGGAATGTCATACATATATTATCATCACTTCTTTAAGATTCCTGACTAAACCACAGCGGAAGAACATAAATTTAAAAAAAACGTTGCAAAAAAGTGGCCACAATATTATGCGTTGCCTTACAGAGGGTGTTACCCTTCGCGGTGAACGATTTTGAAGTGCAAAAATCGCTAGATGCGTTAATCACAATTGCAAAATTTTTGCAGCCTCAAAATAGCATAATATTTGTCTTAGTTTTTGTGAAGTTTCAATGTTCTATAAACAACAGGGTTCATGGGGTCAAACTTCGAATTTAAAAACCCGATTCGGAGTTTTCCGGGCAAATTTTTCTTATTTCTTGGATGGGATTAGTTTCCTTCCGCGATTAGCATTGCGGGAGTGGGTTCGGAAATTTTTTTATGAGGTTGGCCGGGACATATTGTCGTAAAATTTGTCCAAGAATTCGAAAATAAGAATCAAAGCTAAGGACTTGTACAGAAAAGGACGGGGAACACATTGAAGCTACAAAAACAATTCATTGAAACGTTTTTCACATTTTAAAACAAAACGAAAATCGTTCACCGCCAAGGGTAACACCCTCTGTAATAAGACATTAACATTATTACTTAATAATACATATACATATTACATATATAGAAACTTTGACAGAAGCATAATAATATGTTTTTAATAGCCGGCAAGTCATCTACGACTTCGTTGACGAGCATGGAAGCTGGGAGAAGACGGTGAAGAAGGATGTGGCTAATGTGATAAAGCATTACCAAGAGAAAAATCCGGGTGTTTACGAATTCGGGATATTCGGATTCTGTTATGGTGGTAGAGTCTGCATCGATGCCATTACGGAGCTCCCAGAAATTGGAGTGGCTGTCCTTCTCCATCCATCCCTTTGGACGACGGAGGATGCCAGGAAAATCAAGAAGCCGACGCTTCTACTTCCGGCCAAGGACGACGCAGATATGGTATGTACAGCAAAATTTTGAATAGACACATCCAACTCTACGGCTAGAAGTTTTATTATACAGAAAAACAATTTTAAAATATATTCTCTTGCATATAGACGGATTTCTACGACATTTTGAAAAAGAACGTCGGGGAGGACAAGTGCGGGCATCGCCGCTTTGATGACATGCCTCATGGATTTATGGGGGCACGGGGAAACTGGAAGGATCCTCTCAATTACGAGAGATCTACAGAGGCCATAAAGCTCATGCAACAATTTTTTTCCAAGCATTTACGCTAATCATATTTCATACATCAATTGTCACCCCTTTTGGGAATTTAATAAGAAATAAATACGCAATGCAGTGTTGAAGATCATAATGGATGGAATACGTGCTGACCAAATGTATTGCTTGCATGACACTATACACTCACGCGGGAAGGGAAGGACGATAAACGCTATACAGTGGAGTCTCTATATAACAACTTTGAAGGGAAGAGCGAAAAATATTGTTACAGGGAAATGTTGTTATATAGAGCATTAAATATGCCCCTTACATGTACGATGGGCTGGAAAAATAATGTTACAGAGAAATGTTGTTATAAAGAGACTTGTTATAGAGAAACTCCACTGTACGTAGATATATCAACATAGCAGTATCTTGATTTCAGTAGAGCGCGTATAATAGAATCAACATTTTAGCTATCAGTATGCGCGCTCCGCCTACGACCGGTAAAAATTCGAAACAATTTGTAGATAATTGGAGTTCCACCATCTTATATGTTTGAGTGTATGTTTTAATTACATATACACTTTATTAACATTTGTTTCAGAAAATGTCGGCTTCGAGCGATGCCACATCGATGTGGACCCCGACCTCCGATGAAATCATCAATCAAAATCCCATGCGAGGATTGAAAACACCAGTCGACTTTTTCCGTCATGACAAGAGGCCTATGTATAATTTTTTTTACAAAAACAGCTCGGGGAAATTGTTTTGACCAAAGTCAAAACTCCGAGACGCAATCTTTGCCGGATAATCCTATAACCAAAAAGGGCTTTTGCCAGTTCTTGTCGAAATTGCATACTATGTGTTTCATTTATCAAAATTTAGCGTACAATACGTGGTGAATGCAGTAAATCCAATAAATGTATTGTCCAAAATTTATGCGCTAGCTCAAACTTCCTCGATTACCTTTTACATCGTCGATGTTTACGTTTGCATGGCTATATACTTGCTACTTCTTTCAGCACTTATTAGAAAGTAAGTAGTAATTCCGCCACTTTGCAAACGACAAAGTCCGCGTATTCGGAGGTGGTTTGACGGTCAAAGATGCAAAATATTCCTCTTTTTATATCACAACGTCCCACAGCATTCAAGCGCTTGGCAGCCAGCTTCATGTGAAAGCTGGAATTCATGGCTACGACGGATTGGGCAACAAATATCAGTCTGTGTAAATCCGTGCCCATTTTCTCTGGGATGCGGAAATAGTTGCCAAATAGGACAATGTACGTGAAGGCCGAATAGAATCCCATCATCAGGATTAGACCGCCCATTATTTTATCTTCGCATTTTACACCAGCAAAAATGGCGAATGTCACCAGAGTGATGTTTGCGAGTTTCGTGGAGTAATTTATTTCTGAGTAGACGCCGTTGTACAGGGCAATCTCTAGCTGCGTACTTACAAAATCTTGGACGACTTCTCGCATCTGTAATTCCCAGCTGGCTTCCTTCCGCCTGCCTAAGAATTCGCAAAAGAGTTGAAAATACATATAAATTATAAAATGTATACATATTATATAAATTATAAAATGTATACATATTTTATAAATTATAAAATGTATACATATTATATAAATTATAAAATGTATACATATATATAAATGATAGAAAACAAATAAATTGTACTCACGCCAAAACGGGTGTATTATTGGAGAAAAGAGCTTGTTCATGATGTGTGAAGTAATGGCGACAGACTGATAAAGCCAGAGGTAGCACAATGACATCAATTGAGTCTGGAACAGAAATTCAAAAATGCTCGCAGTGGTGACTGTGAGGAAATTTCTGTATTCGCAACGAACGGCTGAAAATACACTAAAAGATGCTTCTCGTTCCATCACGACAAAATAAACGGCGGACACGCCAATAGAAATCATATTCAACGGGAGCGTCGCCACAAAAATTTCGGAGGAGGAAAGACGTCTGAAAAAACCGGGTAAAAACACGGACAATGAATTTGCTCCAGATCGAAGGACATTTTTGTGAAACTGTGACAAGAGAATACAAACGTTCACGCGCCTATCCCAATAAATCCAAGAGAGGAAGCTCATGCAGAGGGTGAAGGACCATTGTGCGTACAGGAAGGCTCTGAAAATTAAAGACTCCGCCCAAATATCCCCAATGCATTCCGCCATCCTCCAACACATGAAAAGGAGCCCCGGAAGTAGGATCAGTAGAATTCCCAATTGCCATTGGATTAGCCGGGATCGACAGGGCTGAAATTGGATTCTTCCAATCTCGTCCAGGGAGATTTTGAAGGGGAGAAGGCTAAATCGGGATAGAAATTGGATTGCCAAGAAATTCAAGGTCAAATCTCGTCCTGTAAACATATTCGGGCGTTGCTGGTTTGCAGCTAGAAATTTGTAGAAATTTGTAATTGGATTCAATATTCAATCTTAGCCTTCCAAATGTTCTGTTTATGGTGTTACTTTTGCTGCAAATGTTTTTTGTCTTCCACAGCTTCACGTGCACAAAATGTAGAACGAGATTTAGTAAAGTTTGATTTAGAATGAGTTTTATATGTGAAGGAGTTGTACGTCTGCATTGATCCTACCCTGACATTATTAAAATCATTCAAAATATACCTCAAATGATTTAGTCATTTATGCAATTTGGGATAAGTAGCATTGAGATTGATTTTGATATTCATAATCTGTACCAGAACGGGAATTAGGGCTTCACAATCAGGACTTAGGCAATTTTTTATGATTTAATCCCTACGCAGCCAACATAATGCTACTTGGAAGCAATATAAGAAATAGTTTTCTAGGTTCCTTATATGTTACAAGAATTATTTAATGTCGCAGTTGAAATGTTATGGAATATATTTAAGAAATTGATAGTTCAACAAAATTTTTTGCGGGGGTATTTTTTTGATCCAATAAATGTTTTTTCATGACAGTGAAAGTTCAAGAATTTGCAGGGGGAGGAGCAGCAAACGATTTGAGGTAAAACACTATTCTTTGCTGTTGAATCATTATTCATATACGAAATATGTAAGTATAGCTGTAAAATTCCTGCATAAATAAGACATTGAAATAAAAAGGAGTTCATTTTTCAGATATTATTTATATTCAACTGTACAGACAAAACTACATTGTAAAATATGGATGGGCTGTTGCAAGAATTTGGAATTATTTTTATAATTAAAATAATTCTATTTCTCGGGCTGCGCGCATAAACTCGTGTCTGGCATTACCCCGACCTCCCACCAAATAATGAAAGCCTCTGCTAATCTATCGAAACCAAAGGATGGACCCTGTGAATTTATTATGTCGATTTATTTACCCAGAGAGTAGACAGACAGGAATTGTACATTGAATTAAATTCAATGGAAGAGTCGCCACAAAAATGACCATCGAAAGTGATCGAAGCATTTCAAAATTCCTTCCAAATTCAGTGATAACAGAAAATTCTGATGGCTTCATTTCATCGAAGAAGTGTTTTTGAGAAATATTTCATCAGAAGAGAGAAATACAATATTTATTGAATCAATTCACATACCGATGGCAGACGGAAAATAGACTACTCTACAAAATTTGTTTATAATTCAATGTAGAGTATGGATTTGCTCATCATGTGTGCTACTATACGAACAAAATCTTACTTTATTGCATTATGAGGCTCTAATTTAAAAAGGGTTATTATACGTATACGTGTGGACAGGAAAGATTTGGAAGGAAGACATCTAGCCTGTCATCATCTCCATGAATTCTGTAAGCACAACAAACCATGTCAATACTTTTTACATTTATATATGGGAATTTTTATTATTTATTTTTGTTAATTTTAAAATTAACGATAATTTGTGCATACAAAAATGTTTAGGTTCAAGAGGGGCAAATAAGCACAAATTTTACCGTCAAAATCAACCGTGCCGGAGCCGTCACCATCAATTTCTTCGATCATGCCATCCAAATCGGCATCCGTGAGCTGATCGTCCAATTCCCGCAAGATCTCCCGCAAGCAACTTGTTGGAATGAAGCCATTGCCTTTAACATGCAAATTTAAGCATATTAGCGTTCATATTGATATATTATGCACATGCAAATCCACAGAAAGTCTGTAAGAAGAATCTCTAAGTACTAAAATGAATCGCAAATTTGGAAGCATCTGGATGTAAGAAATATGTACATATGTGATTGTAATGTAAAGTCTGTCTTATATATGTACGTCAATGTACTAGATTTAATTTTGTATATTTAAATAACTTTTTAAAAGTTTTGAAAGAATGTGCATAGTCATATTTGAGTTCATATGCCTTTCGCATACAGTGGTCTCTCGCTATAACAACCCTGAAGGGAAGGGCAAAATTGGTTGTTATATGGAAAAGTTGTTATATGGAACATTTAATATGTACACTGCATTTACAAAGGACTGAAAAATAAAGTTGTTATAGAGAAAAAGTTGTTATAAGGAGAGTTGTTATAGAGAGAGTCCACTGTATGTGTATTTGTTCAAACAAGACAAGAAAAAAACAAGTTTTAAACAATTAATTGGAATTTTTTGGATTCTGTTCAAAAATAATTTGTGCAGTTACAAGGAAAAGGTGGGCGGAAGATTTTACTTTAGAAACGACAACACATGGGCTCTTGCATTGTTTGGAATGGAATTTGTTCCTTTTTGAACAAAAGGACAAGTTAGTTTGAGCTCCTTTTTCTTTTTTAAAACTATTTGAACAACGGTTTGTGAAGCTTGGTTGTTCAAAAGCGATTTGAATCTTCTCCAGGCATCACCATAGGAATAGCATTGATTGCAGACGGGAAGTTAGCTATATTTTCTTGTGCTTTGCTGTGCACATATTTTTAAAAAACATTCAAAATTAAAACGAACGAGTCTCGGAGCAATTTTTTTTTTATTTAGAGTCTTTTAAAATAAATAAAATTTAAATTCAGATACGATTTTTTACTGTGAACCTTTCTTTAAAACGGTGGAAGCTTTTGAGATAATTCCATTTAAAAGTGAAACATTCAGTTGATTGATTTTAATAATTTTTAAAACTTTTCATAACATGTTTTGATTTTTTTGAAAATTCTTGCACCATATTTTTTAAGAATATTTATTGCAAGTGATCTAATTCGTCCCGATCAAAACAAAGTGCTCGACAAAAATTTTTCTCTCTTAATATGTTTGTAAAATGAAAGATATATTCCTTGTTTTCGTAATAATTAATTTTTGTTTCATTTTAAAATTCTACTCGTAATTGTAAAAAATCAGATTTTACTGATTAAATAAAATATTTTGCTCGTGCCTCGGTATAGTTTATAGTGTAGCCAAAATTTCCTTTGTGCCCATTTCTTTTAAACTCATCCGTTTTTTGGTGTCTTCATCCGTGATTTCGTCCCCAGGAAAATCTTACATAATACGAAACCTTTGACAAAAATAATACCAGCTGTGTGTTTTACTTTTGTCACTATCTCCAAAAATAATTCCCAGGGCAGTAGAAACAGTCACTAATTTTAGGTATCGTTGGTTTGCACACAAAAAAATATCTTCGGGTGAATAAAATAGAATGGCAGTGAACCATCAAAGTGCGGGTCGACTGAAAGACATAATTACGTATACTTGTGTTTGAGTGACGAAAAATAACCGAACAACCCGACTTTTCCCTTTTTATCCCCGAATAAAACCACTAATTTATTGGGCCAGGAGAAGCCCAATTTAATTTCAGAGTGCTATCTTTACCGCTTGAGGGTCAAGAAGTCAACAATGTGTGCAACGCTATTTTTGTGTGCCAGCATGTAAATATACGTCTGTAAATTGGTACAGATACATATGGGCATGCATACGTAATGTGTATACTAACCTAGCCGTAAGTCAGTTCAGTGGAGTCTCTCTAAAACAACACTTAAGGGAATGGCAAAAAATATTGTTAAAGGGAATAATTGTTATATGGAATATCAAATATGTAGCTTATATGTACGACGGGTGGAAAAACTAATGTTGTTATAGAGAAATGTTGTTATAAAGGTGTTATAGAGGTGCTCCACGGTACTAGGCTTGCATTTTTTTCACTTTGCCCACAGTAGAAGTTGTTTTTGATAATATTTCGTTTTTCTGAGCATCACTGAATACACAAATAAAGTTGCCGGGTGAGCAGCTGTGTCATGTGTGTGCTTCTCATGACAGTGACGGAGACAAAAGAGGGAAGGCTGAGGTGATACAGTGGAAAAACAAAAGGAAGTGTTATAAAATAAAATACAAAAGGGGTTGTTGGGTACATGTTATTTGGTATACATATTAGAAACAACAAGAAATAGACAGATAGACGCCTGAATAGAGAAATACAAAGAGAGAAATTTTTGATGAGAGAAATAAAAAGAGAGACTTGCCTGAAGAGAGAAACAAAAAGAGGGAAAAAGAAATGCCTGAAGAAAAACAAAAAGAGAGAGAAATGCCTGCCGACAGAAATAACAAGAGAGAGAAACAGAGAAATGGCTGCCGACAGGAATAACAAGAAAGAGAAACCGAGAAATGCCTGAGGAGATAAATAAAAAGAGATAAATGTCTGACGAGAGAAACAAAAAGAGAGAAATGTCTGAAGAGATAAACGTCTGACGAGAGAAACAAAAAGAGAGAAATGTCTGAAGAGATAAAGAAAAAGAGAGAAATTTCTGAAGTGATACAAAAAGGGATAGAAAAATGCCTAACGGAAAAATAAAATCAGAGATACATCTTAAGGGACTTAGAGAGAGTGGAAGAGAGAAATGCTTGGAGGAAGAGAGAAA
>JAQGBT010007396.1:0-11049 GCA_034698585.1 Disparrhopalites patrizii
CTTTCTCAATTTTTCTCTAATTTCTCTCTCAATTTTTGCCTTCTTTCTTTCTCAATTTTTCTCTAATTTCTCTCTCAATTTTTGCCTTCTTTCTTTCTCAATTTTTCTCTAATTTCTCTCTCAGTTTTTGCCTTCTTTATTTCTCAATTTTTCTCTAATTTTTCTCTCCATTTTTGCCTTCTTTCTTTCTCAATTTTTCTCTAATTTCTCTCTCAATTTTTTTCTCATTTCTTTCTCAATTTCTGATTTCTCTCTCAATTTTTTCCTCATTTCTTTCTCAATTTCTCTCTGATTTCTCTCTCAGTTTTTGCCTTCTTTATTTCTCAATTTCTCTCTGATTTCTCTGAATTTTTCCTTATTTCTCTCTGATTTCTCTCAATTTTTTCTTTATTTCTCTCTGATTTCTCTCAATTTTTTCTTTATTTCTCTCTGATTTCTCTCAATTTTTTCTTTATTTCTCTCTGATTTCTTTCAATTTTTTCTTTATTTCTCTCTGATTTCTCTCAATTTTTTCCTTATTTCTCTCTGATTTCTCTCTCAACTTTTTCCTCATTTCTTTCGCAATTTCTCTCTGATTTCTCTCTCAATTTCTCTCTGATTTCTCTCTCTATTTATTGCCTTTCTGTCTCTGAATGTTTTTCTCCTCGCCGTCTCTGAATTTCCTTCTCCCTCCCTGTCTATCATATGACAGTCTCGGTAGTTCTCTCTCTGTGCTTTACTCTCGCTATCGTTCTCTCTCTCACTCTCCCTCTTCTCTTCCATCTATCTTCACCTCTCGATATCTCGTTTTCTCTCCCTCCAAGTCTCTGTCTTAATTTGTCCTTACCGACGTCTCCCTGCCTTTATTTGTCCTAATAGACTTTCTCTCCCCCGTCCCTCTCCTTCTACAGATGCCCCCAGCCCCTAAAATAAGTTCACACAGCCACCCTGAAACAAGTTTGATTGGAATCAACAATGTCCATTATTACAGTAACATCACTGTACCCACGTAAGGACGTCATAGGTGCATATTGAGCATGAGTAAAAGTTGCTGGGGCGGACGGACTCATCCTACAAATACGCTGGGAGTGATCAAACGACTTTCATATTCATAAAATCAAGAGTTTTCCCTCTTTGATCCCCTGCCAAATCTGAGGGCGGTCATCGTAATCATCAAAAAAAAAGAAGAGAATTCCTTACAGTGAAATTCTATGGGGAAGAACCTCTTGAAATTATACAGAATGATGCTGGTTAAAAACAAAAAGTGGGAAAGAACCACAGCCTAAAGTAAAGAGAGAGAGAGAAATTTAAATCCGGTTTCGTTGGACTTGAAAGAACCGCTTTGTGGTACATAGTAATGACCATTATGTATGTACATGTCATATAAAGGATCTTAGTACAGTTATAGACATTAGCACTACGTGGGAAACTGAGCAAATACAGATATAAAGAACATTATGTGTACAAATAATGTACGTGATAGAAAAAATTAACAGTCAAATATTTTATTTAGTACTTCCTCCGATGACAGGGAAATAAATGGTTTTAGTACCAGCAAAAAAAAAACGAATTATTCATCGGACATATCACAGTGGTTTTTACGATGTACTACAACTCAGATTTTATTTAAAAAATTACATTATAGAAAAAAATCTTATTTTTCTTCTCTATCTAGCTTCAACATTTCCACCTTTCTATTTTACTACCGAACCATGCACAAAACTCTTGGTTTTTTTTTTGTCATAAAGATTTTTCCTTTTGATACAAAATTTTCACTCATCTTTTTCTTGTTACTTTTTTTTTGCATTTCATACATTTCTGACGTGTGTTCAGTGTGAGTTAACAATTTTTATTGTTGCTTTTCAGCGTCCATCTCGACTCCAAGGAGTGTAAAGCACACTTGAGGTGGCTTACTCTCTTTTTCTCGATTATTACTCTTTCCTTTTCCAAATCCAAAACTCTCCCCGAAAATTCTTATCTCTCCGTATTCCTTTTCACTCATTTTTCTCGTCATGTCTCTTTCGGTCTTTAACTTTAATAATTTGTCTATTTCTATGGCGGCCTTCTTTCTATTTGGTTGTATTCTTCGTCCACCTGTTTCTTCCTTTTTGTCTTGCTCAGCCACTCTCTTCCATTTTCTATTTCTTTCTCGCTCCTAATTTCGATTTCTTCCTCTTTCCCTTTATTTCTGTTGTTTCTCTCTTTTCTGTTGTTGTTTATGTCTCCTTCTCTCCTTTCTTTCTGTCTTGTTATTTCTTTCCTTTTTCTCTCTATTGCTATTTCTCAGTATTTTCTCTACTTTTTCTCTCTCTTGCTATTTCTCTGTTTTCTCTCACTCTTATTATTTCTTTCTCTATTCTCTCTCCTCTTTCGCTCTCTTTTCTTTCTGTCTCCACTCTCTCTTTTCTCTCAGTCTCTCCATTCTATCTCTTTTCTCTGCCTCTCCTCTCTCTCTTTTTTCTCTCTCTCTCTCATTATTTTTTTCTCTCTTGTCTCTCTCCCATTATTTTTTTCTCTCTTGTCTCTCTCTCATTATTTTTTTCTCTCTAGTCTCTCTCTCATTATTTTTTTCTCTCTTGTCTCTCTCTCATTATTTTTTTCTCTCTTGTCTTTCTCTCATTATTTTTTCCTCTCTTGTCTCTCTCTCATTATTTTTTTCTCTCTTGTCTCTCTCTCATTATTTTTTTCTCTCTTGTATCTCGCCCATTATTTCTCTCTTTTCTCTCTCTCTCTCTTGTTATTTCTCTCTTTTCTCTCTCTCTCTTGTTATTTCTCTCTTTTCTCTCTCTCGCTCTTGTTATTTCTCTCTTTTCTCTCTCTCTCTTGTTATTTCTCTCTTTTCTCTCTCTCTTGTTGTTTCTCTTTTCTCTCTCTCTCTTGTTATTTCTCTATAGTTTTCTCTCATGATTTTTCTTTTCTCTAAATTCTCTCTCCTGTCTCTCAAGTTATTTCCTTATTTCTCGCTTTTATTTTTGTCTCTCTATTTTCTCTTTCTTTTAATTTTCTTTCCTGTATATTTCCCTTGTTATTGCGCTCCTTTTCTCTGTTTTTGTTTCTCCCCTTTTTCTTACTCTTGTCTCTCACTTTAATTCTCGTCCCTTCTCTCTCACCGTACCTCCTGCTCTTTCTCCCTGACTCTAATTTTTCCTTTCTCCCTTATTGTATTTGAATCTAAACCTTCTCGTGTAAATCTATCTCTTGAACTTGCTTCATCTCCATTTCTTTCTCTTGCTCTCTATTTGTTTTTGTGTGTCTCTCTCACTGTCTCTCCCACTCTTCCTCACTCTGTCAAACACTGTCTATTTCTTTGTCTGGTTTTCACTGTCTCACTTGTTCCCTCACCGTCTCTCCATTCGCCCTCCTTCGCTATCTATGCATACCTTAAAAACTCAAAATATCAACGTCCCACGCATCTACTCATTCCCCGTGCATATACTCAGATATGGAGATAACATGGAATAAAAATCCTTTTTAATCTTCAAGACAGATTTTACTATGCGTACAATCAAAATAAAAAAAATATCTAAAAAAAATAGCACTTCATTTTTTTCCTTTCTTTCCCGCAAAAACCAAAAACAGTATTTGCCGCCGTTCTGTGTGTGGCTTGTACCCTTTTTTTTTGTAGGTGGATTTAAGTGGATATGTACTGTTTCACTTTCCGCAAAAACCTACAAAAAACACGATTCGTGACATTGACCATGAAGGGAAGGAAAAAATCCTTTTCATTTCTTCACTCTCCCACGACACTGGCAGTGGTGTGTAAATACGAGAGAAAAATTCTACGATAATCTGTTCAGATATGACAAAACAGGAGTTTTCCTGGGATTAAACTACCCAGAAAATCGAATGGTTATGTACAGGATTAAGTAAATCCTGGTTAAATTTTTTTTCCATTGCTTTAGACACAGACATTTATGATGTCCGAGTGGAACTTGATCCCGTTCAAAAGCACATGCATCATTGGTACATCCAGAGGATTATCCCCAAAGGATTAAAAGCCTTTTAATCCTTTCTCTCTCAGATTTCAAACAAAAAGGCTCGGAAGTAAAAAATTAAAGGTTTTAACATGTAATTGCTGTCACACTAAAAAATGGTATAAATACTTGCTATGTAAAAGGTTTCTTCCGCAAGTTAAAATCTTCCGTAATTCATCTATGAGATCATTTACATGGGACGAGGTGAGGGTCCTTTCCAAGGTGACAATTGACAGTTTCTTTTGTCTTTGTTAGGAGTCACCAAATATTATTCAACACCTGGCAATAATAATTATGCGGGGCATTCACTGAGGAATCTACCAAAATGGCAACTTTTAACGTTTTTGGAGTGGAAAATTGTTGGTTCAAGACATTTTCAAAAGGGAAGGCTTATGAGAGAGGTTCCGTCGGCATCTTCCCTGTCATTTGGCATCATATGCAGATTCCATGGTTCAACAATTACTCATGTCACGTAACAGGGAGGAACATATAATTTTGAGGGGATTCTAATAACAAATAATATGCATCTCTTTTTTCACTATCCCTCGCCGCGTCTCTGCTTTTTTCTTTTAATTTCTTACTTTTCTTCTCTGTTTTGTCTTTCCTCTTTTGTTTAACCTTTCTCTCTTAGCCTGGATCTTTTTCTCTGCCTTTCTCTCTGTTTTTCTTTTCTTTTTGCATTTCTTCCTTGTTGTTGTCATTTCTGTCTGTCTATTTCGGCTTTTCTATGTTTTTCCTTCCTTTCTGCCTTTAGTATTAATTTTTCCCTTTTCTCCCTTTCACTTTGGATTTCTCGTTGATTTTTGCTCTTTTCTCTTTGGATTTCTCGGATGTTTTCCTTTTCTCTTTTTCTCTTTGGACTTCTCTGATGTTTTCCTTTTCTCTCTTTCTCTTTGGATTTCTCTGATGTTTGCCTTTCTCTCTCTATCTCTTCGGGGTTCCCTTAGGTTTTGCCTTTCTCTCTCTTTCTCTGGGTTTTTTAAATGTATTTCTCCGTTTCTATTACAGGTTCCCTCTTTATATTTGTCTCTTTCTCTCCACGCTATCTATATGTGTACTTTTGTCTCTCTCCTCTTTTTGCGGTCTGTTATTTGCCCCTCTATTTTGCCTTTCAATCTTCCCATTTTTCTTTTTACTTTTATCCATCTCCATTTCTTCATCTAATTTTGCGTTTTTTCTCTTTCTCGTCGCCTCTTTACTCTCAATTTTTTCCTTTTTGTCATTTCTCTTCTTACGCCTTATTTTTTGTCCATTTTCCTATCTCTTTCCCTTTTTTTCTCTCTCTCTCTCTCTTTCTCTTCTTTCTCTCTCTCTCTCTTTCTGACTTTCTCTCTCTCTTTCTCTTTTTTTTTCTCTCTCTCTTTTTCTCTCTTTTTTCTCTCTCTCTTTCTCTCTCTTTTTCTTTCTCGGTTTTTTGTTTATTTATCTCTCTTTTTCTCCTTTTCTTTTTTTGTCTTTCTCTTTTTTTCTCTATTTATGTCTCTTTTTCTTTTTCTCTTTCTTTTTTCTCTACTTATCTCTCTATACATTCTTCTGTATATTTTTCTCTCTTTCTCTCTCTCTTTCTCTCTCTCTCTCTTCCTCTCTCCGTCTGTATCTCTTCTCTCTTTCTCCCTGTCAAGTCCTCTGGATTCCCCTAACCTTCCTCGTAACACCCTGGTAAGCAGTTGGTTTGCGAAAAAAAAAATCCACAGTCATACTTTTTTTAAAAATAATCTTGATGCCCATAAAGGATCTTGATGCCTATCTCATTTCACCAACCATCCGTCCTCAAGCCTCTCCCATCCTTCAAGCTTTCCTAAGCATATGCGAGTACATTTTTTCTCATGAGGATCCACAGCCATTTTTTTTCCGCAACAAGGAAGTTTTTCCTTCTTCTATTAGTATATTCTCTTTTAAAAAAAAGAACACACACGGTTTGGAATATAACACTTTGCTAAAGACGAAAAAGGAACGAAGTTAAAGGAATGAACTATCCTCAGAAGAGGCAAAGTCATGAAAGTAACGGGGAAGGGAATTTTTTGGGGGAGGAAAGACGTCTTACTCTAGTACACATATGTTCCTATAAGTGTATTACGTTACCATTTAATTCCAACAGGAGGAAAAAAACAGACGTTTAGTTGAGTTTTGAACCACAATAACAACAAGATGTAAGGAGCCAATTAAATCCCATTTTTTTTCTCTCCCCTTTTCTCCACTACATCAAATGGGAGACCGCAGAAGGTGTAATAATACGTAACCATCCGGCTTTGAATCCTGTTATAAGTACGTCATAAAGGAGCATGACAACTACACAAAATGTGGCCAGTAAACACCCAGAAGGTTACATATGTACATACATATTTTCCACAGGCGATTTAATTTTCAAAATTATTTTATTAGTCCTCCTCTCCCGTTTAGCCTTGACAAAAAGAGGGATTTTTGGGGAGAAAAAGGGGAAATTTTCCCATTCATAACCCTTTCTTTTAGAAAAAACTTTCTCGAAAACGGATTATTTTTTTTGGATGGAGAAGACAGAAAATTTCCTTAAAAAAATGTATTCAAGCAGAAAAAAACGTTTTCCTTTTTTAGGCCTTGACTAATTGGGAAAAGTTGGAGTCAACATCTGTAATGGCCCCTCTACGGTTTATTTTCAGGGATGAACATACTCTGGGGGAAAATTGCTATAAATGTTACATTAAATTACATACACACATGATCAGCCTTTTTAATGAGCTTCAAAACGTTTTTCAAATGAACTTCAACTACATCAACGTACATTTATGGACGTTTTTTATGGACGAACTTTCCATTTTCATTTCAGGTTTTATTTTTTTTTATAAATACTTTTTTTAAAGGGACAAAAGTTCAAGGATTCTTCTTTGTAGGAAGTTTTTTTTTTCAATGTCTTAACTGTAATATTGTACAGCAATGTCATTTTGGTCAATCTCTTTCCTTACATTCCCGTCATTATTTTTATTTATTATAATTTAACCCGTTAACTCGGCACTACCCCAAAGGATTCATTTAGGTCCTTACAATGTATTATATATATAATTTTATATAGTTTAGAGCCAATCAGCATGCGGATGGACCCGAAACAGGAAAGATGTCAAAATGCACCCCGATTTTCGGTTTAATGCAAAATGGCATGATTTACTTTGTACATAAATTTCATTATCGTATTATAAATGGCATTATCGTAGTTTTAGTATTGGAATTATCCCACACAATCCTTTTATTTTAACAATTATCGTTAACAATTAACAATTACAATTTTTTATAATTTTTTTAACAATATTTTTTAACAATAACAATTTTTTAATAATTATCGTAATGCGTGAGATACAGAGCGTACCGGCTACCTTTAACCCTTTTGTCACTAAAGATTAGTAGCTACAAAAATTATTGATTCACGCATGTGCAAAAGTCCACTTAAGATTTCAGTTTTTTCAGTGATTTATTTTGTACAAAATTTCCTTTGTAATTTCACTGCAATATTGTAAGCCAAGGGTCAAGCAAATGTCATGATCTGAAGCGGGGAAGATTTCTTTAATAGGGCAGAGAAGAACTCCCATTTTTGGATGAAATCCCTTTGTACGGTAAAATTGTATTTGGTTCGTTGAGGGGAAATTATTATTGTGCAGTGAGTGAAAAATGATTTTGGGAGAGAGAATAAAAAATAATAATAGAGAGAGAATTAGAGAGAAAAAGAGAGAGAAACAGGGAGAACAAGAGAGAGAAAGAGAGAAAAAGAGGAAAAGAGAGAAAAAGGTAGAGAAAGAGAGAGAGAATGAAAGAGAAAAAGAGAGAGAAATGAGAGGAAAACAGAGAGAGAGAGAGAGAGAGAGAGAGAGAGAGAAATTCTGAAGACTGATTGTTATTACGGCGTCTTACGTAACCGTTAAGGACTCATCAGTCCTGAAATAAATTGGTCATTAGGTAAAGGATTAAAAACAATTGAATTAAAACTAGCACCTAGCACCCTCAAAACAAAAGTGTAGCCACTATTACAGCTCATTCATCATACGAATCATAACTTCAAGAAAAAAGAGGAATGAAAATAATTATGATGTTATATGAGTGAAAAAATAAGGACGTAATCTCTCTTTTGTGTATTCACATTTGTACGAAATGTGGCAGTAATAATTTGCTCGCTTAACCATAATTACCCTTGCCTACTCTTCTTTGTCTTCTGAAAGGTCTGTTTCAGGATGTTATTTTTCAAATTTTAATAGATCTTTCTTAATCTCTCCCTTTCTGTCTGTCTCTCTCTCTTGTATCAGTAGTATGTACATATGTATGTCTGCATGTCCCTCTCATTCCTTCTGGCATGCGTTGAATGAAGAAAAAGGGCTTCCCAGGTGTTACAAGGAGGGAATTTAACCATGAATGTTTTGACGTTTATTGCGTTATGTATGTGGAGAGAGCACAAAATTTTTATTCACCTGATGAGTTTCGAGAATTACATGAAAACATAATAAAGGCACTGATGCATGGTACATAATGAGAAATTGCATCTCTCTACACATTTATTGTTATGTATGTATTTTTTTTGGTCAGTATTATTTCTTTCTCTTCCTGGATTAATTTTCCCTTCAAGCTCTTGTAGAGAGCCCCACATTTCTCCACTTGGGAGTCATGCTTTGTTGGTGGAGAATTTAATTTTTTGTTGTCTTCGGAAGACAAATGTGTGCGAAGTGACCCAATTCAATAAAAATTTGATACCATTTTTTTTCTTGGGATTTCCCCCCTTTTTTCTCTGTTTTCCGTTTTTTAGATCTAATTCTCTCTCTATTTCTTTCTTATCCTCTCTCTTTCTTTCTACATACTTCTCTCTCTCTTTCACTCTTTTCCTCTCGATTTCTCTCTTTTCCTCTCCTTCCCTCACTTTTTGTCTCTCTTTTTCTTCTCTTTTCCCCTCTAATTTCTTCTCTTTTTCACTCGACTTCTTTTTGTCTCTCTTTTTCTCGCTTTTCCCCTCTAATTTCTTCTCTTTTTCACTCGATTTCTTTTTGTCTCTCTTTTTCTCTCTTTCCCTCACTTTGTGTCTCTCTTATTCCCTGGAATTTCTTCGCCTTTCCAGTCGATTTCTTTTTTCTGTCTCCCTCCTCTCGATTTCTCACTATTTTTTACTGATTTTATCTTCCTCTTTCAATCGACTTTTCTTTTTAACTATTTTCCTCCTTCTTTTTCTCTTGATTTCTCTTTTTTACATTTTTCTCTCGATTTCTCGCTTTACTATTTTTCTCTCGATTTCTCTTTTTTACATTTTTCTCTCGATTTCTCATTTTACTATTTTTCTCTCGATTTCTCCCTTTACTATTTTTCTCACGATTCCTCTCTTTTTTACTATTTTTCTCACGATTCCTCTCTTTTTTACTATTTTTCTCTTCTACTTTCTCTCGATTGTTCTAATTTGCCTTTTAACCTTCCTTTTACTCGCTATTTCTCTCTTTGTCTCTGGTTATGATTCCGAAAACCTCGGAAAATAATTATTATTTACCCTCTCACGACTTTAGCAAATAATTCTCACTCTAGTCTTGTCTAAAGAAAGTTGGTAAAGAGAGAGAGAGAGAGAGAGCGAAAGAATAAAGAAAAAATCATTGTCCCCTTCATCTTTTGAGCCTCCAACCTCAATTTCCATCTGTTCCGTTTATTCCTTCTATTTATTTATCTCCATTTCTTCCTCTAAAAGGACAGGCCTTTTGTTCAAAGTCATAAGATAAAAAGGGGAAAAGACACCGCAAATTTTTTAGGGCATTCTCCCTCTAATCAAGGATCCTCGCCCAGTAGATCCTTTTTTCTCACATGTGCAAAAAAATAATGGGGATTCCTATGATCATATGTAGAAATATGTACGGGCACTAACAAAAGATGGTCTTTATACCCCAAAGTTTTGTGGAGTGTGTTTTGCCTTTTTTTGGTGGAGGAATAAAAAACTCAGATGTGTACGGAGAGAAGCGGCACGTACCATTTACTATACATTTGGATAGCATACAATAAATAAAACTATGGTTCTTGTTTAACTCTGTCTACCTCCTCTTTTTATGGTACATAAGAGAATGAATTGAGGATTGGAAATTAAAAATTAGGATTTGGAAACGAGGATGCAGTGTTGTGTGAAACAATTGTTCTTTTCAGCCTCCTTGGATATTGTTGTTAGTACAGAGAGAGAGAGAGAGAGAGAGACTTGGGAAACAGACGGAGCAATTTTGCTTCAGTGCTCAAAAATCCGTGACTGTTGTTTGTTCGCATTAGCAACATGTCTCTCTATCTCTCTCACTTTTCTCTCCCTCTCGCTCTTGGAGTAATTCTCGTTTGCAAAAGTCAATCTTGACTTCTTAAATGGCTCTCTCTCTTCGAAAAAGGTAATAATAAAGAGAATAAAATAAAATTCTGCCAGCCACTCTACCTTTTCCAACTTGACTCTTTATGGATGCCTTCTATCTGTGGCTACATTTGTATTTACATCTTCGTTTGGGTCAATTCTGCATTTTCCAAAATCTCTTTCATTTCTTCTCTTGTCTTGTCTTTCCACTCACTCTCTCTCTCTATTTTTCTTTTAAGTTTTCCCTCTCTAATTTCCTCTAGCATCTTTAGTTTTTTCTCTATCGATTTAAACTCTCGTTCTCGGTTTTTTCCATTTTCTCCTACTCGTATTTTTCTTATCCCTCCATACAATTGTTTGTTTTTTAAATCTTTCGTTCTCTCTTGACTTTTCTCTTTTTGTATATTTCTTTCTCTCTTGCGTTTTGCTCTTTTTGTATATTTCTTTCTCTCTTGGCTTTTCTCTTGTGTATTTCTTTCTGTCTCTCTCTCTCTTTGTCATTGATTCTTCAATTTCTCTCTCTTTTGCCTTTTTCTATATTGTTTCTCATTTTCGTTGTCATCGTCATTTTTATCTGTCTTTATTTATTGTCTCTTGTCTCTTGTATCAATTTTTAATTTTTGTCTCTTTCTATAGCTCTTGCTATCTGTATTTGTAACTGCCACTTCTATCTCGTCATATTGTTTCTCTCTTCCTACATTTCTTTCTCTCTCTCTCTTTCTTTTTTCTATTTTTTTCTGTTTCTTTTTCTCTCTTTATTTTTTTGTTTCTTGTTCTCTCTCTTTC
>JAQGBT010007397.1:0-11046 GCA_034698585.1 Disparrhopalites patrizii
AATTTTATAAGTCTCAGAGTAAATACAACCATTATTATTTTGTCCAGTATGTCAGCGAACTGATGAAGATATTTATCTTCGAGAATAATTCTCTGTTAATGAGTTTTATGCAATGGTTAGATCAAAAGCAGCGATAATTTGGATGTCGCAATTTGCACTTACATATGCGTGAATTACATCACAGGTGGAAAAGATACAAGGATTAGCCAACTCCAGATCGGCCATATGCATACATACATACATTAGTAACTATATCATTTATGACCATATCACTTATGTATGTGCGTATATTGCATGGATGCGATACCAGGTTGAGCAGGATTTTTTTTGCTGCCGGATTCCTTAAATACGTAAAGTACATAGATCTATCAGTAAATTAGTTTACTGGAAGAAAAATCTACAATAAAATCAATCGTATGCAGAAACCACATGACAAGAATTGATCGGGTTTGTCGTTGCAGGGAAAGGAAATCCATCAATACCTGACAGATGGGACAAGTGCCTTCCTCAAGTGTTTTTTTCTAAATAGGGTGCTGTCATCACCACCTCTACAAACAGAATATTCCCTGTTGTGATAAATGGATTAATTAAGGCTCAACCTCCCACAACACTTGGAATTCGTGTTTGATCAAAGTTGACAAATAGCAAACAAAGGAAGCCTCGTGCTGCGGCCGTATATATAAAACAAGATGGCTCGGACATCTGGAGCATTCAGTCTGCTGGAACGGTACTCACCATGAGATTCGTTATTGCCCTAGGCCTCTTGGCCTCCCTAACCTGCACCTTGGCCTGGGATTATGGTGGCACTCCCGTCCGAGGAGTGAATCTGGGGGGTTGGCTCGTCCTGGAGAAATGGATTGCCGTGCCCCGCGTCTACGACGGCGTCCCATCCTGGGTCAACGACGAATGGCAATTGTGTGAGCACTTGGGCTACCAAGAGGCTGAGAGGAGATTGAAGCAGCATTGGGAGACTTGGGTCACCGAGAATGACATTATCCAGCTCAAGAATGCCGGGATCAACCACTTGAGGATTCCCTTTGGCTACTGGGCACTAGAGATTCCCAATGGGGAGCCTTGGGTCTGGGGTTCCTGGGACTACGTCATGAGGGCTTGTGGCTGGGCCAAGAAGCACGGGATGCAGGTCATGATTGACCTTCATGGAGCGCCAGGATCGCAGGTATTTTTATTTTTAAATTCAAGATTTTTATTTTTAAATTCAAGATTTTTATTTTTAAATTAAATAATCTATTGATTATTTTGTCCAAATCGGACTTCTTTTCGTACAGGTTTGACTTTGGGATTTAGAGCTAATTTGCTGATTTTTTTGCAAATTTTGTTTAGAACGGAAACGACCACAGCGGACACGCCGGAGGAGCCAACTTCTTCTACCACGACTCCAACCTCCAGTTGGCGACCCGGGTCATGGGGAAGGTCGCTCAGATTTTCAATGCGAGTGAATGGAGAAGCACCGTGACGATCATCCAGCTCCTGAACGAGCCCGTCCTCTGGGACGACTACAATTACCGTCTGGACCGTCTGAAGCAATACTACCGAATGGCCTACGATGAAGTCCGGAAATACAATGACATTGCCGTCATCGCCGTCCACGACGCCTTCATCAGCGCCAACAACTGGTACTATCTCCGGGATGACACTCACTACTGGTGGGTCATGCTGGACACTCATCATTACCAGGTGTTCACGGAGGCTTGGAAGGAATGGAGCTGCGACCAGCACCATTATCACCCCTGCAGCATGTTGGGCAGCTTGGGAGAGGCGAACAACAAACTCTGGACGATCGTGGGTGAGTTCTCATTGGCTACGCCCAAGAACTGCGGGAACCAGGCCTTCTTTGCCCAGCAACAGATGGGCGTGTACGAGAGTGCCAGCGGATGGATCATGTGGAACTTCAAGCATGGTGCGGGATGGAATGAATGGGACTTCATGGCTTCTCATCGATTGGGATGGGCTAATCTCCCTGGGGGCAAGATCAATCCCCAATGCTAAACACATCCTTTCTCATACTTTTTCCCACCAACTTATTTCCATTTCCAACTTCTTTCCAATTGTTTATTCATCAAATAACATAATACTCTCATGCAGAGACTACAATTGGCTTGTTTGAACAATAAAACGCTCGTATTTCAGTACAAATACAAAAAGGACAGCTATAAATATGTACACACATTTTTTCATAAAAATTCATTTTTTTCACTACACTTTCATGCTTTTTCCGTGTATCTTTACTAACATCGCTTTACCCGTACTTATGTTATGTGTACAGTCGACTCTCTATAACGATTCCCCTCGAATCAGCAAATTTCCCCTTAAATCAGCAACTTTCCCCTTAAATCATCAAATTTCTCCTTAAATCATCAAATTTGCCCTTAAATCATCAAATTTCTCCTTAAATCATCAAATTTGCCCTTAAACCAGCAATTCCCCCCTTAATTGAGCAAATCTCCCCTTAAATCAGCAAATTTCAGCAGATTTTCCCGTCATAAGGAAAAATCGTTATGGGGAAAATTTTCAATGTTACCCAATTGGAGACGGTTTCTTAGGGGAGCATTTTCTGCCAACGTTATAAATGGAAATCCGTTATGAGGGAGCCCGTTATAGAATGAGTCACCTGTATGTCTATATAATCAGCTATGTATGCGTATTTAAGACAATTTGAAAATCTTCTTTCCTTCATTTAAGATGATAACGCTTGAGCAAAGCCAACAAATTCGTGAATTTTGAACTACTTTTCTCAATTTTTGCAACCAGTGCCAATCTCTTTGACTCGCCGCCAACGTAAGGAGAGTTCTTAGTGTGCCACGCTAAAATCTGGTGTGGCAAATTTTTTAAATTCATTATTTTATGAATCAATACATAATATTTTATGTAATCATCAAGCCAAATTAAGTGTGCTGGAGAGCCTTGGGGGTATTGCATGAAGTGGTGAAAACATTCTGACTGAAAGGATTTCTGTTAACTTACTCGAGTACAATTGGAAGCCAAAGGTTGGAGTTCGTTCAGTTTTATGTGCAGCTGCTGGAGTAATTTGTCCTCCTCGTAGCCATGCAATAGCGGAATTGTTACATTCGGCTGGAAACACCAAAATAATCCTTGAAATAAATCTACAACTCCTGACAATGTACAATACAATGACAATCTACATACAACTCCTTCGTTTGTAGTGGAAAATGATGTAATGACCTTCTCCAAAAAAAGCAGGGCATTAATGGCGAATTGAGAGAAATCCAGCGGGAACTTCCTGCCTTGGGTCCAGCTCCGAAAAATGTCAATGACCCTTCCATTCAACACGATTGGGACAATGGCCAAGTATTTGTCCAGGGCCGCCGCTGGCCACACAGACACTTTCTTCGTGGCTCTCATCTATACACCATGGAGATTAAGCATGGAAATGACATTTTATGCGTTCATAGCTCTGAAGCTTACACTAATACGATAATGGTTAAAGACAAACTTACATGAAAATTTCCGAGTCATAAGTATTGTCATCATCCGCAAAGAAAACGATTCCGCTCTCAAAGGATCTGAGTAAGAATGAACGAATGAATCTTAAGGCGGCTCTCCGACCTTCAACGCCCTTCGGATGTCCCAGAACCTTTTCCGAAGTACTTCTCTTGGAAGAACGGAGAAGTCTTATAGGAAGAGGAAATCTCTGGAGGAATCGCCGAAGTTGCCGGAATTGGGTTTTATTGCTCTTTTCGAACTGGTCGATAATCACCCAGTTGATGAAATGTCGCACTGGGTTCAGGGCTAAGAATGTCCTCGTGAGAAAGGCGAGCTGGTGACTGTGGTGGTAGGTCGGAGTTACGACCCAGACTTTCTCAGAATTGTCCGACTTCTGGCTATGCCGCTCCAAAGAAGCCCAATCCATTTCTCCCGGCAGCAAATGCATCTCGGGGAATTCACGAATTCTCACATTTTGTGTCGTTGAATGAAAGAACGCGGCTGATTTCCGCAGGTATGATTCTTGGCAGCGCCTTCTGGAGGAATATGCGTCTTCTGGTGACGTTGGAGTGACTAGCTTTTTGCCGACATCAAATATTAGTTGACCCAAGCAAACACCCAAAAGGAAGACGCAACCACGCTGGAATCTTCTGTACATTTCTTGGTCCCGCAGTGACAATCGAGTCGAATCGAGTTCCGGAATGAGAATGATCATTCGATCAATGATCATTCACTTTCACTGATAGTTGGTTTGTCCCTTGTTTTTACCTCATGCACTCATAGCATGAAGAAAATGTATGCTGCAGTATTTTATTAATAAGTAACCTCAAACCTCTCCTTTTTATTCCCTAAACTGCATACTCATGAAAAACTGAAAGAATGAGATAAATTTTGCGGAATTCTTAAAGTTTTGAGAGAAATTAATCATGTTAAGGTTAAGGCCACAGACCAAAGATTGTGTGTTAACGTCCGAAAAATACAGTTTCTGGCGAAAGACGGCGAAAATTGAGAAAATAAAAAAATCGGATCTAGACAATTTAATTTAGCATGTTCTCGCTCAATTTCGTGAAAATCCAAGTATTAACGGCCAAAAAACACAGTTTTGGCGATTTCGTGGCGAACGGAGACGAAAATCCAATGGTTATCGGCTGTGCCCCAGTCAAAACGTGCAAAATACTGCCGTGTTCCTTGAGATGGTCACAGAGTAAAATCTTATGATTTCCTAAACTCGGGGCTACCCTTTGGCCGAAAAATTCCGACATGAGTTTTTTCGCTGGAGAATTGGAATTTACCTATCTATTTATTGCACTTGTACTACGTGCACAATTATACATATTATATGCGATTTGCCATTGTACGTACATACATGCAAGAAATAAAGAATTATGGATAAACGAAATTTTTATTTCGGAGAAGGGAAAGTCATAATAGTTTCAAATAATTGATTTCGTAGACGTAAATTAGTAAACCAGATTAATGGGAGCGTCCGTCGCAGGGGCACAAGGATTCCATCCACCATTGATCAAGTCGAGGAGGTCAGAAAGGGTCATGTTCTGCAAAAGTACGAGGATAATAATTATAAGAGTTATAATTATAAGTATTTCGAGTGGTTGCATTGGCATGCACGTATAATTATTATTGTTAATTCTACAGGATGTTCGGGAAAATATAGCTATACGAAGCATGATAAATGGTAAATTTGCGTATGCAAATGCTTTTGAGCCATTCTGTGGATATGTGCATATGTATGTAATCTTACCCCGAGAACCTCGTTGACGACGAACTTGGACAAGAGCGTGATATTATCATGGAGGTTAGCCTCAAACATGTTGACGACTGGGGTGGCGAAGGGGTTGAGGACCATCTTCACTGCTTCATTCAAATTCCCGGACTTGTCCATCTCCTTGAAAAGACCTTCGATGTCAATCCAGATCTGGTAGATGTCAATGCCGTACGCCAATTCACTCAGCTCGATTTTCAGATCCGGCTTGATTTTCAAATTCAAATCCGTATCAAACTGGATTCCGCTGATTCGGAGGGCAAACGGCCCGTCCCCGTCCAGGCGTGGGAGGGGGAAAGGAAGATCCGGGATCGTCACTTCTCCCGCCACCGCATAATTGGCCGTAATGACCAACTCGGGCAAATGGAAACCAAAACTCGCCTGGATTTTCGGAATTACTTTAGCCACAGAATCCGTGAAGACGAGTGATGAGAGTCCTTTCACTTCAAGGTCACTAAGCGCAAAATTATTCTATTCTAAATCTCCTGGCACAGATTTTCAGGTACCGGACAATGCATTTACTTAAAAATGGACTTACGACACATTGAAGTTCCCCTTAAGTGTGATCTCTGTGCCATTCACTGGGATTAGCACATCCACGGGAATGGACAATTCCTTAATAACCACGAAGGGATCTCCCAAGCACGTGAGGAAATCCACGATCATCTGAGCAATCAGCGTCCCCAAATTATTTGTCGCACGGACTTCTATGTCTGAGGGTTAGTACAGAAACGTAAGAGCATAACTAAAATAAATAGCGCGTAAGTATGTAATTACAGAAAGATTTAATGCACCAGTTTTACCTTTCGGGGCCATGGAAGTGGTCGTGGCAAAGGCCAGCCCCACAACCAAGAAAACAATTCCAAGAATTCGCATTTTTGTAAGATGGAAACTTCTTTGCAAAAATCCTTTCTTTTTTAATTTTTTTAGAAAACCGGATCTATGCAGAATCACAGAGTGGAAGGCGAGAATTGGAATGGGGCAAGGTTAGGCCTTCGATCGGATCAGAGTATTCCCGTCGACGTAATTTAATCTGGCTGATTATTATTAATTATTATACAAGCGCAAAGGTGAGGTCTCGTAAATACTCGCTTGCGTTATACGTGCATACAAGTAATGGGCTATTTAGTACGGTAAATACATGGGTTTTTGCTAAATATAAAATATAAAAAAAACATCAATTGCCACTCGAAATGTCAACTGCATTATCACAATTCGATGTCAATTAATCATTTTTCCATTATAGCTCAACTTACTGGGAGCAGCACAGATAAAGCATTCAGGATCTGGGCAACTACAAACACCTGGGTCACCTCTGATAATGAGCCGGAATACGATTTTGAACAAATTGATTTGATTAGATCTTAATAAAACTCTGAAGCAAATCTACGTTGTTGTACAATTGTTTTTTTCTGATGCTCACATATAATACAGACATATATATATATATATATGCCTATGGGTATTCCAATACATGGCTGCTAAAGGCGCTAGATGCATCCGTGTTTGTTGATGACCAACTAATATATACACGGGTGGGATGAAAGTTCAACTTCGTGATGTTGTACTGCATTGGTTTAAATGCTTAACGAGATGTTACAAGTTACTAGCCTCCTCTGATGGAATTTTCATGGGCTCTCGAGGATATATTTGCCTATAGTAAATTATTATTGATCTTACATGTAATATGTAATACAGATGATATCTGATTCATCGTGCGAATATCAATGGTACGCTCTAGAAAATATTCCAAATATTCACAAAGAAAAGATCCATGTACAAATTACGACTTCAAATATATTGCCCAACAATTGCACTAATAACAGCTACAGAATGCTAATTTTAAACTAGAAAATGGTCGTCAAAGTATTACACATACTAGTATTACACCAAAAACTTTTATTGCGTACCACACAAAGTTAGGCTCACAGAAACCTACGGTTCACATTTGTTTGGAATCCTGTGATCAAATGTTGTGTAAGTGCATGGGTAAAAAACTACTTAAAATTAAATTCTGTTGCGATCATCAGGTCACGTCCGGTTACAACAACTTTACAAACCATTTCAATAACAGGATTTGAGTAATGCAGTTTTCTCATTCTTTCAATACATTTACACACTACGTAAGAAATTCTATACATTACATAATTTGGATTTTCAAAATAAAAAACCTGATAAACACACATTTTGCTAAAAAACGTGGTACACACACACAAGCTCTTGTAGGTATACATATTCACAAGAACATTTTTGCAACCCAAAAAATACACGTTAAATGTAATGATAAAATACAAAAGTACTAAACTCTGAAAAATAACCTTCAACAATGAGAATATTTTCAGCCTTTAAATTAAAGGTCATTAAATGTATGTACACGTTTGGTAACGAAATATTTAATACTAAAAAATTAAAATATGTGAATTAATAGAACTGCATGATAGTATGTACAAAATATGTACACCCCCCCAGTCCCAAGCAATACAAATTTTAATAATACTTTGCAGAGGCGACAGGCTACTACACACACAGTCAAACAAAACAATTATATCACGCCAGAAGCATGTACATTTTCTAATACTAAAATCACAAGACAAATATGGTTAAAAGCATATTGATAATGAAAATGCAAAATAAAAAATATTCACAGTAAACGCGCAGAACTTCCACCATAAATGCGATTGTCGCTGCTCTAAAATATGTATAGTTGTAGTTACTTAATACAATTGTATACAAATATGCATATATTATATATACATGTTTAGATTCGTTTAAGGGATTTACATCAAACCAGATCTTGACTATGATTTCACGAAACAAGGAACAATCTACCCACCTTAACTTCTGTATACAACAATAATACAGAAGTTATAATAAATATACATATAATATATGTACATTACATACACACATATACAACTATTTTCATCCCATTAGTCGTCTGCAATAAGTGGCTGCTGTTCTTCGTCAACTCTTCTGTGCCGATTTTTCTGACTGCTATGACTACACCCTGGTTCTTCATCTTCATCCGCTGCTTCCACATCCACATCTTCTTCACATACTTCTCCACCTCCCAAACGACCTCGACGTTCAGCTCGAATTATATGTATCAGATCTTGAACAATGTAGATGGAAAATCCATTGAAAGCCAGAATTCCAGCTGAACTGACAATGAGAGCCAGAACCTCGGCTGAACTTTTACTGTAACGAGATTGGAAGCCTTGAACACCCACAGCTAATACAGAGTAGACCATTGTAAGCATTGCGTATGCCAGCCAGAGCCTTAAGTAGCGCATATTTCCCTGTAAACATTAATGATCAGCGTAAAAGATAAGCCACAATACAAATAACAGATGAGGCTAATAGTTGATAATAAATGTCTGTGTTCAAGAAGAGGATAAAAAAGTATAGAGCAACTCACGTGATTTGCTCCTTTCAGTAACAAGATGCCAAAGGTCAGGCCCAATCCAGATAAGATGAGCTGGTAGCATGTCATCAGCATGTAGTAAACATCTGAAAAAAGTTATCCACATTATTATCTATCGTTATCACACAGAAAGCAAACAATCAATGGATACAAAATTAAACCTTAGATTTTGTCTTTTTACACTACTCTAATACTACAAAATTACTTACACTCCGAAGTGGCTCCGTCAATGGCATCGGGGAAATATTTGGCTTTCAATTCCACAGGACTCAAAAGAGCAAGTTCGATTATTGCAAACGTAAACATTATACATCCAATAATATTCATTACCTGCAGGAATAAAATAAATGTGGGTTATTTATCATTCAATAACAGGATTATGCTACGATGTCTGACGGGAACTCCAGTCAGTTTACAACAATTATTTACTTATTACGTGGTTTTTAAAGAAAACTTACAATCTGAAACCAAGCTATGATGTTGGTCCATAGCCGCAGTCCAAAACAACACACTCGATGCTCATCCATTGTACTTTCTCTCAGGATGTTGCTTCTTACTAATTACAAATGTTATTATATGTATAATAATAATTATGGTGATAACAAAAATGTTGGTGCAATTACAATGTATATTACCTTGTCACAGATCTTTGATAAACTCTGGTTACTTACACACTAGGGTTCTGGTTCCTAGAACAATATTCTTAATCTTCTTAGTCAAATATCTATGTTCGCAGCAATCACTACAAATTAATACAATTATGAGTTACAAAATGTGTAAAAGTACACAGCAAAATAATTTAAATTCGTTAAATTAAATATTTATATAAATAAAGCTAAACACACTGGAGGAAAAAAGCACCACTCATGGAATGGGTAGTTACAAAAGTTGCCATAAAATTATCATGAACCCTTCAAATAAACAATGAACAACAATACCTAAAAGAAAAAGGAAAACAAAAGCCCATCCCACAAATGCAGAATCGAGCGGAACTGGTCCTAGAATTTTTGAACGATATTTGTGCTCTAGAAGCACAACACTACCATGACCCCACTATTTTATTTAAACGATCTTACACGTAAGTATTTAATATTTTTTAAATTATTTTGCACATGAAGTGATAGCTTCGTTTCAATGAAATATTCGCTGATAAACTCCAAACTTCTAAACTGTAGAATGAATTTGGTGTTTGCTATACTTGACCCTTTAAGTAACTTAAATACTTCGCAATTTTCTGCACTTAAATAATGTGAAGTTGGTGTACAGAGTTCTTCAAAACCTCAAATTCTTTGTAAAAGCAGAATTATGCTGTAACTTGTACTTAAATACCTTCCTGAGTATTTTCAAACAAATTACAGAAGTAATTGCGTATAAAAGCGCAACAACATTTTATCTCCTACAACACATGTCCTTTTAGTTTCATCTGATTTTCGCACGCCCTCCAAGGCTCCAAGAAGAGCTGGATAAATCGTCCTTCATCAGTACAACAAACTGTTATCAGCAAATGTTTTTTCCTTGTTTACGAAAGGATGACGGTGATAAAGTACAGTACACTTGCACCTAATTTTGTGGTCTGCGGCCGTGCTTTTTACGTTATGAAAAAGAATACTACAATCAAACACAATTATCTGTTATTTTTTTAACTTAAATCGCTTAATTATAAGACAACAGCGACAACCGCGTTTGCACTCAAATGTACTTACATTTACTCGATACCATAAGGATAGGCCGTCACGTTTTTCGCAGTAACAAATTATCCCATAAAAATTGATTTTGCACAATTAACAATTACATATTTGGTGAAATCTTAATAACCTCAAATTAATAATTTTAAATAATACAAAAACTATCATCTACAAAGACAGTGCAAGAAGAAACTAAGTTCTTAAATAATAAATCAAGTGTTCAGAAAGTGTCAAGAGCACACTCTGCCTGGAATTCCTGCGGAATTAGATATCCGGTGAGTTTGCAGTCTCATCAAAAATGATTCGATGTCAGTCGTTGTAAAATATGCCACTGATGTCTGCGTCTTACATTCTTGAAACCTTGAAAACAACAAGCGATTCACCAAATAATTACATGATAAGAAAACATCAGCATCATCTGTAAAACCAAACGTATCTACATAAAAAATTAAAAAAAACTAGTAGCCAAACACTTTAGTCCAAGCACTCACTTCATTCCTCAGAATAAAATCAAATGTCATTGCAACAAAACGTGATTATTAAGTCAGAAAAAAAATTCTACATACTAAAGTTGGTTGGATCATTTGAAAATCATCGCCAGACTACTGGTCTGTGGGGGAAATATTGAACACGTATTCTGAACAAAATTAAAATCCGTCAAACTATTCTGTTACTCACCTCGTTGTGGAAGCTGG
>JAQGBT010007398.1:0-11046 GCA_034698585.1 Disparrhopalites patrizii
GAAAGAGAGAGAGAAAGAGAGAGAAAGAGAGAAGAAGAGAGAAAACGAGAGAGAAGAAGAAAGAGGGAGAGAGAGAGAAAGAGAGAAAACGAGAGAGAAGAAGAAAGAGAGAGAGAGAGAAGACAGAGGGAGACAGGGGGTTATTATGAAATATGAGGGAATGAATGGGCTTCTCACCGACAACTGATGGGGTTGGTCGTGACAACACTCGCCTCCGAAGTGCTCTCACCACAGGAAGGAAGATCCTCTTCAAGACAGGGGGCAAATGGAGTGGGCGGAGCAGGGAAGCAAGCAATGTCACCGGTGCCCGAGAGAGAGACAATCGAACCAAAAGGCTCGTCACTCCGGGTTCTTATAAGGCAGTTGGGATCTAGTGGAGCGATCACACGACTTCTGAAATAGAGATCAAACATGTTGAAGGATACATAATATATTTTTTTTACATACATAATACATATACACATCTGTACAAATAAAAAAAAAACAAATGCGCCCAGTCCTCTCCTGACATAAGTCTCTTTGAAGACCTTGTGTAGTATTAACTGTACGTACAATTACATGAGCACTGGAAGGTATGTAGCAGTGGGATCCTCCCGTGTATATTTATAACTCTCCCATTTTGTTGATCTTACAAATCTACTCGAGCCTCAACACTAAATATCTTTCTGTAAAGGGAGGAAGACATGAAGACATGGAGAGAGAAGAGAAAAGGAGAGGAAGGAGAAAAGGAAGGGAGAGAGAGAGATTGACAATCTCGAAATAAATCTTATGATTGGAGCGACAAGTCTGTATACACAGAGAGACAAGTCACAAGTATTCAGTTTAAAATAGCTAACTTGCCTGATGAAAGAAGGAGACGCAATTATTGGAATAGGAAGTGATAGTCGTAAGGATAAACTGGCTTTGCGGTGAGGAGTCGTCCCACTCTCATTCATATCCACACACCCTTCAGTCTCTGATTCCTGTGAGATTCCATTGAGCTTCTCCCCTTGAAAGGATGCTGGACTCGTCGGGGATGTGGTAGTAGTATTGTTGGTGGTTGTAATAGAAGGTTGATGTTGTTTCGAGCTCATTGAACCACCCTCAGAAGCACCACCAGACAGCTTGCCGTCCATAAAGAAACCGACAGGGACTGCCTGCAGGGGTCATTTAAATAAAAAAAATATGAAAATAATAGAAGAATAAAGCATACATATATAACTTATGTACCTATGCATACTTTTATCAATTTGATTTTGAGGCCACAGTATTATTATGTAACGTCATATCATATCATCTCCCATCCGTCGAGTGTCACTTTTAATGATAATAACTTATTTTGCGGTTCTTTTTCATGCTACCGCATCAGAGAGTAAAATCAGATGGCAGGATGTGATATGAAAGACCCTCATATCTTTTGCCTTTCATTAACCTCCTCTTAAAATGTCCTTGGCTCCCTTGGGGTTTGTTTTGTTTGACATGGGATTTTTCTGTTCAAACAAATCCTCCGCTGGAACAAGGGGTGGACAAGGATAAATAGTGGACATAAATTAATTTGTATATACCTGAGCAATCGTGGGCAGTGTCTTCCGACGATCCGGGAAAAAATTGGAGGAGAAAAAGGACTCCCGTCGACTATTGAAGGAGGAAGGGGTCCCTCCCCGATTGTAAAAGGTCGCATCTTGTAAATTTGCGAAATTATTATAATAATCCTGCGTCACCGGTGTCATGGGTGGTGGAGTTTGAAGGGAGAAATGATTGAGCTGTCTCTTTGCCTCCTGATTCACTTTCCATCCCACGAGCGTCAAGCCCACTCCAACGAGGATAAGTGTGGAACCAATTACAACGAATAATGGCCCGGCTACCTTCCCCTCCTCCCGTGGGGTGGTCTGTAATGGAAGAATGCAAATAAATATATATATATAGAAATAATCAATTATATACATACGTACGTATAATTCTCCATCCCAAAAAAGCGTCCCAATTTTTTATGACCTTTTTTATATGCCTACACAAGTGTTGGTGTACAATGGAGTATAAATGGAGTCCTGATTCACTTCCTTGTAAAGGACAGTAGACAGTACATAAGTTTTATTTTCGTGGGCATAAAAAAGTGCTTTTTATGACGGGTGTTATCATGCTATTAGCCATACATGAACGTACGGCTTCGCATGATGAGAGATCGTTAGCGAATTTGAACTTGACTCCCCAAAAAAAAAAAATTGTTTACGTGTGTACCTTTGGTTACGCTGCATTTCTCCTTTTTTTTGCACCCTTGCATAATATGTGAGCCTGTTTAACTTTAGGAACTTTATCTAGGGGTGGCATTGAATAAAAGGAAAAGCATTGCAAATTTATGGGCAAGTTTGTATGGACCGAGTTGGTACACGGACTTTCAGGGGAACTTTGTACATTTACATCGGCTTTTTACCTAATGGCAACTAGCTACACCCAGGAAATACATGTTCTCTTACCCGCCGAGTTTCTTTCCGGTTGCCCCATTTTATCCCCGACTCTCAATTATTCTTGCATGGACGTTACAGGAGCGGATAAGCTAATTGATGGAGAGCTATATATAAACTAGTCATTAATTGAGCGTACCGTCAATAATTGCTCCGTCTAAAAAGACCTTGTTGTCGACTGGCTTAGTTTACGTAGTCAAATATAAGTACATATTTTAATGAGCCCTTAAATGACGTCGGCTAATGTATGAATCACTATGTATGACCTGACTGTATGTATTTAGGAAGTGAGGACATATTCTGATGTAAAGAACCTAAGGAAACACGTCCTTTTGTTGATTATGTAATAATTTTGCACTGAATAAGTCAGATAGTTTAATTATAATCACAACTAATAATGTTATATGAATATACTGCAACATACTGCAACGTCTGCCAAAGGGTCTAAGAAGTATTAATGAAAAGTACCCATTGACGCAAAGTTGGTCAATTCTTTCATTAAAAATTAACTGGTCCTTCAATACCGCATCGGTCACATTATCAATATCCTATAGGAAAACTCATATTTAGACCATGAAGGTCTAACAGGCCTGTATTATATCTTGTGCTCGATTTATTTACCGGAATTACCCAGGACGTCATTCATACATCATTTTCATACATTTTCATACACGTGCATTCATTTTCTATGAGGAAATTTCCCTAATGGAATTTTTGGTACAAAATGTTCGTGCAGTCCCGTCTACACGTAGCAAAGAGACGTCGGTCAAGGTTAGGAAGGTGGCGAGTAGCAGTGCATTAGCAAGGTAATAATTAGTAGTGGCCCGTTATAGCACACGGAAAGCCTAAGATTAACCAGTATTATTAACGGTCCCAATAAAACCCGTCGTTTATAAGGGGGAAAACTTGATTTGATTCATTTTCCCCTGACACTTTGAACCCACTGAAATGTACAACTCTTCTACTGGTCTAAACATGTTCTTCTATTTAAGCACGGAATGGACCATTTTGAAAAACCTTGGACACGTGTGTGCGTCCTCTAAAAGATTGAATATTTCCCCAGTGCTCCTTCAGTAAAAATAATGACAGCTCCGAGAAAAAAAAAGTAGGTCAGTTCCTCCAGAAAAACGCACACTCATTATACATTTAGAGGGAAATCAGGCACATTAATAACGAGCAATTCCAGGCGTACACCGCCTCCTTGAGTTGTAGGACACATTTGTGTGTGGGATGTGTCCATATTATTATCAAGTTTCACGTCCCCAATTATTCCGGGGCTGGGCTTGCCAATTTGAAGGCATGATGAGTCTTTTACAGAACACTAATCCCTGCACCTGCGTCCATGAAAGTTTCAAAGACTTCAAAGTATTATTTATGTATAGTCAAGTCCTCCTATAAATTATATGAAGTATAGTAATAGCTTTGCCCTCATTTAAGTATATTTGCATATGTATAGGTATACATAATTTCGGATTTCACCTGGAAAAACTACGAGCATGTTTACCCACGTTGGTCATCACACGTGCCATGTGGCCATGATTACATGTTCTCAAAAGGTAGCGGATTTGTCCCACGACCTTTACCATTGCGTTTACATGCGGGACAGGAAACGTTAAAGGGCAGGGGAAGGCTTACCAGGAAGCTTCTCCAGGGAAACGGGGATAATATTCTACTTTGTATAAATTTTATATTCTGCTTATGTCACAAAAAAATCAAGATTCGTATTTAGAGCGGACAAATATCTCGTCTATACACCAGTACAGATAATAACGTGCATAACCATCCCACAGTGGCCCCAAAAAGTTTCGAATAACTCGGAAATAATTGACAATTATTCTTTGTGTAGCTAACATCATCCCGACATAGTAGTTTTGTTATGTACAGTACGCGGTTTTTTTGGATCTCCTCTGCAGGTCACCCACGCAAAAACAATTATTCCAGACATATTCTCCACCAAAATCCCCTGTTACGAGTCTTTGTCTCATAAAAAATTGGTTAAGCCCGAGCGGATGTGAGAGGGAGCCCAATTTGTACTAGTTACATAGTACATATTTTTGGGGACAAAACAAACAAATTAAATATACGGCCCCACGGGAAAAGGCTAACCATTCCGGGAATATCAAAACAATGGGGAAGGTTAAACTTATGTATTTAAGAGATATCGTAAGAACTGCAAAGCTAGGATTTCCCCCTTTAGCCTCAACCCCGCACTTGAGCCTGTCGTCACTTGGGTCATTTGGAAGGCACTTGAATTAAAATTGTATAGAAACAGCTGGAAATAGTAGTGATACTCCTCTGCCATCATCAATTATTCCCTACTTACCCCATTCCCGCCTCATTGAACGGTACACACAATTGTTTTGGTGTTTATCTATAGCTCTCCCTATGACTGATACTTTGCTTTTTTTTTAATTCTGTCCCGGTGACTAGCTGCGTGTCCAGCAAATGTCAATTGAGGAACAATAAACAAGCACTATGGAAGGCAGTGCCTCCCGTACAATACACTTTTTATTTGATAGAACATTTTTTTAACCCTTCCCCTCAACTGCAGTAACTTGGCTGAGTATACTGAGAAGCTATAGGATAACGCCCGCATTTGAAATTGTGGCGCACTTCCTTCATATTAAATATTTCAAATGCTCGAAAAAAAAGTACAGTACACTACACACAACTTTATTTTTGGACCACTCACTGCCCATATGAATCACGGAATCACGAAATATAAATTCCCTTCGTATATAGTTTCAAGACTTATATAGTTGTTTGTGCAAAATGCAGAAGGAAAAGTACGTACGTAGCAAGAACAATAGGAAGAGATAATAAAGGGGAAAGTTTGTTTTTTGCATCCTCATAAATTTGTAATCAGAAAACGCCCCGTAATTTTTTTTTTTACTATCTTCAGGTGTTCTATACTATATAGTTGGAACATGAATTAAACTGGACAACACATACAATAGCATACTACCACACAATCAAGTTGAATCAAGTATTCTTATATTGATTTTTGTAAGAAGAAAAAAACTCGTTTGTTTGCCCATTCTTCAATTGATTTTCGGAGATAATCGCCCTGAAAAAATAATGCAGTGTACAGTCGCAGTAATAAGTTTTGAAATATTTATTGGACTGACGAAATTGGAGAACAAATAACTTTGAAAATGGAATTTTCAATCCCCCATCCAATTTTTTTTCTAGTCTTCATCCTGCGGCAAAGTAACAGTCTACGTACATAATATGGGTATGCATACGCATTGCTAGCTTCCTTTGCCCTTTTTAACATCTGACAAGACCTTTCCTCTGCGATTGCTGCTACTACTACATCAAAGGAATGTAATGAGGTTCCAGAGATTGGCAACTGACAACTTACGTCTGGGGGTGGAATGTCCGGTTTATTTTTGTACGCCAACGAGGTGAGGACAGCTCCAGCCAGGAGGAAGAAGAAGCCAAAGATTAGCACGATGAGATGGCAATTGGCTGCCAGAGCCAAGCCACCAATTCTCAGGCTCCCTTCATCTCTCTCAGCTTTCACCCGGAGCTTCAAACATCGTCCAAAACCCAAATTGATCCGCGTGCCATTGTGAAGACCGCAACCTGTGTGAGGTCAAATACATTTTTTACATGTGAGAAAATTAGTGTTATCCATGAGAGACAATTTTGATGTCGATATGGAAGAAATTGACATGCATTAGCATTAAAACTTTCAATAAAAACTGGAAAACGTCTCCCAACTACTCAACCCATTAAATTTCTTCCAAAGTTAATAAAATTCCTGGCGTACTCCTACCTATCGCCAGTGCTAGCAAGAGACACTCAACTCCTTCTCAGCAATGAATTCGTGTTCTGGAGTAGTTTTTTTTTTAGTGCTGGAGTCATTAAGTATGTATTAAGGAGCGTTTTATGACTTTCCGGATTTTTACGACGATGTCAGCAATAAATTTCTCAAGTAAGAGCTAGTCCGATTATCCTCCCTCTAGTATGTACATGCACATTAGGCATAATTTTTAACCCTTCTTTCCCAGCAAACCTCGTCCATGAAAATGTTCATTCACACCAGAAACCTGTCAATTTTCTCCGTAGTATGCATGATAATGAAGTTATGCATGGACACCGAAAATAGCCCCAATTAAATAAATACATACACACTCCTCCAAATATAAATGACATATATTTGAAGACAGCCGAAACTAATATTTTTTTGTTTCTGCAATCCATCATCTTAAATTTGATGGCAAAGGGGTTAATTAGAAGGTAGAAGAGCAATGGAAATAAAAGTCAAGGTGGAAGTGAGATTTTGGTGGGAGAATATATACTTTTGACCTTTAGGAAAAAACCTAGAAAGCCCGCTGGCGGTGGATGTACTTCTGTATATTCGTAAACAAAATATTCCAGTACTCACCTTCAATGGTCGCAGAATTCTGGAATACACTCCCATGAATGCTGGTCTCCTCATGTAATTTGGAAAAGCCACGGTTGTCATCTCCCATTATGTATTTCCTATAAATAGAGAGCTAAGGAAAACACTACCATGACGAGATTCCACGGGTGGGTTATCTTGAATCACTTCACTTGTACATGACAATTGAGCTGGTAACCGTTGAGTGACGAAGATTTGGCATGATCACAAAAAAATATTCAAGCTCTCTTCTGACAATACTTATTACAGTCTTGGAAATTTTTCTTTTTCACAATTACAAAGTTCAGATATGGAAATTAAGGCTCTTCCAAAAATCCCTGGATACCTCCACAACCCTCCAAGGCGGGTAAAGTGGGAATGTGGAGAAAACTCGATGTGTGTGTGCTTCTTGTGGCGATCCAAACAGGTGTATGTACAAGAGTCTCAAAGAGAGAGAAATCCCTCCCGTCCAAAGAGGACTTTTTTCCCTTTGGGGTGAAAAGCACCTGGGGAACTTTGGAACGGTGACAATGCTAATAAAGCACCCCAAACTTTTTCCCTTCAGTATAGCAACGTGCTCGATGAGCCAGCAATCTCTTTACTTGGTTTGGTGGCAAAAGAAAAACTGATTTTTGATTCATCAGGAGCAGCCCGTTTTCAGAGGAAAATGTCGAGGGTTGATCCCCGAGTTATCGATCCATTCCATGCATTTCACATTTATGCTCCTTTGCCAAACGTGAAAGCATACCCTTTAAGGCTACGCATAGAATGGCTCCAACCATATACTACTACAATACTACCCACAACGTACTCACTCCTATAGTGTACTGCATTCTCCAGAGAGAAAGATAGAGAGAGAGAGAGAGAGAGAGAGAGAGAGAGAGAGAGAGAGAGAAAGGTTCTTTCCAGTCAATTCTGTACTATGTACACGCTTCTTGTATTATGTATTTCCGTTGCACCTCTTTCCCCTCTCCCATTTCCTACATACAATCACCCGCTACAGAATCCGGGAAGCATATCTCTCCGTGGTTTTACGAGCACACTTTTACCAGTCAGTACATTCTTTCCTACACTTCTTATTATTCCCCTACATATGCCCTATGAATCTGGTCAACATACGTACAAACTTTGGTATTTACTCCCCTGTATTTCCTATTTTGTCATGCCATTTCCTATCTCACTTCATTCATATACATACATGCAGATAGGTGTGCATACAGATTTGCGTATGTATTATTTCCCTATACACTTGATTATGTACAGTCATTCATCTCCCTAGCTCCGGAAATTTCTCTGCCGTGCATTGTGTCTGATGTAAGACGCTACTAAAGAAACGTAACATTCTATCCTATTGTTGGTATACATATTGCATTTTTAAGGACAACGCTTGAACGTTAGCATTAGCATAAATAAGAAGCAAAACCAAATGCTAGATCTGCTTTCACCTTGAGAAAACCTAGGAAGTAAGAGCCTTTTGGAGAAGATTACCTACTAGCGGAACATGAAAAATGAAGAAGTTACCATTAATAAACTGATTTAACACTGTAGTTTAACATTTTTCGCTATTATTGTTAAACTCAGTAATTTAGTTTTTGTATGATTTTGCATGCACTTCTAAATAGTATTTTGCTTTGTAAAACTCTTAAATTTAAGCGCGAGACATCAAAATGGTAACAAAATCAGGAATAACGTGACAAATTATTCATGACCCTGGACGTACCCAGGCTGCATGGATGAACGTGATGGATTTTCTAAATAGCCAATGAATTTTTAGGCTATAATCGCCATTTTCGTAGCCATTGTCCCAATTTGTAAGAGTCACAGTGTGGGATGAGGTTGAAGATAGCAATTTTGGAATCTAAAATTTTGTCGTAAAAGAGTTTGACATATGAAAATATAGTAATACGTATGAGTATGAAATGGAGATGATCAAACGGTCTAAACACATAAAATGCTCAAAACCGCACAATTCAACAATTTACAAATTTTCTGTTGAACGCTTTGAGCAGTCATAGAAAAAATCTTGTTAATATACGGGAGAATTATAAGACTTGTTTTGGAATTCTTGTATGCGGATATTTCTTTATTTCTTCAAAATTTCTTTTAAAGAAGCTTTAACTAACTTAAATCAATAGATTATTTGTTATTACAAAACATTCAAAAACGGAGAAAAAATATTCATCCATTGAGCATCTTCTTTCCATGGACTTTAATGTCCGCAGTACTGGGGTCAAAGTCCAATGGAATAAAATCTTCCAAAAGCATGCTAAAATATTCAATAATATTTTCCCATATATTTGCCCATATGTATATGCCACGTAATAATTTTGGGGTATATTTTAAGGGATCAGAAATGAGAAAAAACTGACAGGATTCATTTGTTATGAATTCATTGTTGTGAAGATTTTGGAGATAAGAACTAGGTCGGTCATTGGGAAAAAATGGAAAATGGCTTTGTTATCTCCGGCAATCAGCGGCCGAGTTCTTATCTCCAAAATCTTCCCAATGAATCCTGTCATTTTCGCCTGATTTTGGGTCCCGTCTATTCTATACGGGTTCTTCCATTAAAATTGCAAACATTATTCAAATAAATGTTCACTGCCCGAATCCACAGCATTAAATAAAAGAAAGTGAATTGTTGAATTTGTGGAGGTGACCACCGTATGTAATAAGGTCACATGGAGATGATCAAATTATGTACTTCACCGTCATTTTGTATATTCATACTTGGGGGAAAATATACCATGTACGGCGGAGGAAAGAGAACCATGGTTCATTAACGCTATGCCTTGCACACCCGGGCTTTTTGGTTGTCTTCTATTTCGTACCGTGAGCCTCTACCGTTAGCGTATAGCTATTGTTACACGAAATGCATTACGTAGACAGGACAATGAAGGAAAACACTTTCATATGTGAGGCTATTCCAATATGCAGAAAGTATTCATGGATTTGGGCTGTCAGTAGCGATAATCATGATAAGAAAGGGGAAAGACATGCAGCATGTATGTGTGGACACTATCTTTTCGCTTATTGACACATGAGGCGCATTAATTATTTACTAGGCTTCAAAGACTGGACAGCAAAATATATTTGTATTGTACACCTTCGTACTCTTCCAGAACACCAAATAAATTTCCATAGTCCCACCCGAAAAGACGGTGTTTGGATTGCATAGCAGAATACGTGGAATCGACATAATGTGGGGGCAAGCTGATGTACAGTGTAGTGCACACTTTCTAAATATTGAAAACTGATTATGTTTTCTCTAGGGAAAAGTACACACGGACATATGTATACATATGTATACATGCCTGTATATTTCCAATGGCATACATAAACAATCCCACAAACACACTCTCGCCACCGACGCTCTCGTTTGTATTGTTAATGGAAGTGTTTAACTGACGCAAAAATTCCGTGATAACCTTTTTTTGCAGTATGAAAGCACTGTACTGTGTCAATTGATTGCATACTAATGCATGTAGATGTCCTAAAGGCCATCGCATGTATTGAATTGCATTGTGACGTGACACGGCGTTTATAGGAGTGACCTCGGTAAAAATAGCTCCATGGAGTTACTAAATACACCTAATCGTGTGAGGCACACTTGGACGTCACAAAATTAATACTAATGAACGTGTCCCCGTGACTCCACCTACATTTATTAACCTTGGGTCTCTTCCATTCCACAAAGCCATTTATTTATTTATGGGTTCAATGCTATTAACTTATTCCTTTTGGCAACTCAGGGACGGTGGGTGCAACAAATAATCAAAGAAGCCGTATTGATGTCTGTCCTCCAATTTTGGTTGTTTATAAAATTCATGCGGCCACCCCAGCAATGCACTTTTGTTTGGGCTGCTATAGTACACATAAAAGTGTTTAGCACCAAAATGATTCCGAATAATAATGTTCAGAATCATACCGAAACGTACTTTTTCAATGGAGTCCTCTCTTCTTTGCGCGGAAGGATTAATTGATTTTTATTTTTACAGTTTTGTTAAGGCAGATTTACGAATGCACAGTTGAATCTATATATGTATCTGTTTTGATTTTTGTGTGCAAATGAAATCGAATGTAGACAGTACAATTTGATATTTGACCCAAGCATATATTATATGTACAGAATTACACTCTGCTGTTGCACTTAGCAACTAGTTGAATTCTTGTTTATTCTAATGGTGTTGTTGCGTTATGTATTATTACATTATTGTC
>JAQGBT010007399.1:0-11045 GCA_034698585.1 Disparrhopalites patrizii
TTGCAATTGTACATACTGGCAAAATTTGCAATTGTACATACTGGCAAAATTTGCAATTGTACATACTGGCAAAATTTACAATTGTATTACATACTGTCAAAATTTGCAATTGTACATACTGCCAAAATCTACAATTGTACATACTATCAAAATTTGCAAATGCACTACCAAAATTGACAATTGTACTCCCAAATTTAAATATGTTGTCTGCCATTTTGTAAACCTAACCAATTACGGAATAAATAGTGTCTGAGCAGTAAATATACAGCTAATTAAAAAAAAAGTGAGAGTGAACGATGCCATTTCCCGGGACAATTTCATCTCCAAAATAAATCCCAGTAAAAGAAATTGGTCCAATTTTTCCCGGACAATTATGTAAAGATATTACAAAATGCTTTCTTTTTGTATCAGTCATTCAATTTGTTTTTGTTTTAAGTGAATACATGATAATTTAAAAATATTTTTGGAAAGCTCCATTTCTATGTGAACAACCCTGTATTACTGAATACTTTATCCTTGTACCAAGGCTTTGAATCCAATAATTTTTCAAATCCCGCTTTAATGGCGTCAGTAATAAGGCATAATAAAACTAGCTATAGTAAAAATGCATTTTATGTTGTGTAATAGATTGATAATTTGTTATGTTCATGTTTAACCCTTTCCCTCCATCTCCCCTATAGCCTTCACTCAAGTCATCCAAGAATTGTGGAGAGAGACTCGACCCGTGGACACGTCCGCCTTCAAGGATCAAATCCAAAGGTTTGCCCCTCGCTTCATGGGCTACAGTCAGCAGGATGCTCAGGAATTCCTCCGGTACCTTCTCGAGGGCTTGCACGAAGATGTGAATCGTGTGACGGTGAAGCCCAAGCCGATAACGACCGACATTGACGATTCTCTTAGGTAAAAAAAAAAATACATTCCTAACATTCTTTCTCCAGATCATACTTTTACTAAAATAATAATAAATAATAAATTATATTACGCATTCATGTGTAATATCTATGTAAAACACGGATCAATTGACACGCATTTACATTAGTTGTGCTCTTTTAGTCCCTTTCACAACCCTTTTAGACAACCTTTATTTTAATAACTTGGTCCAACACTTGCCGTATCATACACATCACCAGCTTTTGTATTTTTAATGGTGCATTTCCAATTTTTATTTTGTAAAAAAAAAAAATTAGAATGTGCTCACGTATAAAGTTTATGGGGTATTATTGCCATTTAAAATACATGTGATTATGCAAACACAGAGAGCTCATATTTGTACGGAGGGAAATTTTATTCTTTGCCATTTATTATTTATTATGATTGTCAGATTACATTATCTGATAGTCTTTTCTCTTTTCTCTGATCACAAGGCACATCTTTTTTTTTTCCCCCTGTAAAATAATATCCTTGACTTTCTTGTCACGTTCACACTCTCTCAAAGCATTGTGAATGTGATTAATGTTGGTAGATGTTAAAGGTATACCATTGCTTTTATTGTGTAATTTTTGTATTTTTTTTTACCGTGGAATTCTTTACTTTCTTCTCTTAATTCCCCTTCTCTCGTTCCTTTTGTTTGCTCACGATGTTTTTTGCAAAAAGTGATAGGATTTATCCTTTTTTTTCAATTTGTGTCCACAATTTTTGTACTATGATATTCTTGGAGGGGAATTTTTTATTTAAATTGAGCTGAGATTCTGGCTGTTTTATGATTATTTTGCACTCACAAATAATCACTTATTATACGTATTTCGGACGTAAATATTAGGTAGTTATAATCTCATAATAAATATTTTTTATTTCCACTTTATTTGAGGCTTTTTCTGGTCATTTTACTGTGCGAAAATTTTTGCAGAATAAATGGAATTCCATTTGTGTTTTATTCGTATTATTAGTTATATTTGTGTTCCACTCCGTGTTCTGAATGCAAGCTTCTTTGAAAGGAAGACGTTGGTTTTTCCTACCAAAAAAAAAAAAAAAAACATTGTTTGTTTTTGAAAAACATGAGAGTTGGTAGTAATTTTTACATTTTTTGGTGATGCAATCTAGTCTGTCGGAAAAAATCTGCAGGAAACTCAAGGATTTCCGGTAAATTAAAAAAAAAATACACACACAAAGAAATTTTTAGTACTCCCTTACTTCCTTTTTGCTCATTGAGAAACATGAATGCCATAAAGAGTTAAGATAAATATATAGACAATCCTTTTATAGAAAATCCTTTATTTATAAGTACCTCTTCCTTAGAAAAAAAGCTACTAGAGATGCTTTCTAATAGCTTTAAAACAGAAGGAGGAAATACAAGATATGAGCCTTTTTTTTATCACAAATGATATCTACTCACATTTCTAAAAGTCTGATTTCTGATGGTGAAAGTACTAATAATATGATTTTAATATGTATTATTTTTGTTCCAATCTAAAAAATTGTGATTGCAGTGATCCCCAAAAAGCAGCTGAGTCATGGAAGCGGTACCTCCGATACGATGATAGTAAGATAGTAGACATATTTGTGGGACAGCTCAAATCCACGCTCAAATGTACGACCTGTGGGCATTGTTCCGTGACCTTTGACCCCTTCTGGGATCTCTCCCTCCCCATCCCACCCCGATCCAGCTCCACCAAATTGGGCAATTGCTTCGAGCTCTTCACCCGGGAGGAAGTCCTGGATGGGGATGAGAAGCCCACGTGTTCCAAATGTCAGTGTCGGCGGAAGTGCACCAAGAGCCTGTCCATCCAGAAGTTCCCTCGGATCCTCGTGATTCACCTCAAACGCTTCTCCCCCAATGAGCGCTACCGGGGCAAATTGAGTACAAGTGTGGAGTATCCTCTCAAAGGACTGGATTTAACTAAATTTTCAGCTAATCCTAGCCAAGGCTGCACCTTTAATCTCTATGGCATTTCTAATCACTCGGGCTCAACCTATTCTGGTCACTATATTGCCTACTGTAAGCATCCGTACTCTGGGGAATGGCACTGTTACAATGACTCCAGGTGAGACTCCCGCCCTCTGGTGGCAGCTTTTCTTATGGTTCTCCACGTTTAATTCATTTATTTTAATTAGTCCACAAATCTTTTATGCGTCTAACTACTTAGGTAATTAAAATCAAATTCAACCTGATACATTAAAATTGGGGATAAGTATATAGCACAAGCAATCAATATATCAATATATGTATAAGCGAATTTATTCATTTTAAACGTAGTTAATTAATTACTTGATTCATTTAAATTTTCAATATTTCATCAATTACTTAATGCATTTTAAATTTAGCATTTAATTATTTACTTAATTCCTTTAAATTTAAAATATTTCTTTATTCACCTAATTCATTTTATATTTAGTATTCAATTATTTACTTAAATCATTTAAATTTTCAATATTTTATCATTAATTTTCTTTTTTTATCATTTAATTAAATACTTAATTCATTTTATAAGTATTTAATTTCTTCATTCATTCATTTAGATTTAAACACTGAATCAATTACTGACATCATTTAAATTTTTAATATGTCATCATTAACTTAATTCATTTCTTAAAATATTTAGCCAATGGTATAATTCATTTTTAAAATATTTAATCAAGTATTACTTCATTTATTTTAAAAATATCTAAACAATTAAAAATACTTAATCAGTTACAAAAGTTAAACTGTTCTACGAATTTACAAGAACCAGTGTTTTACGAAAATTAAATACGAAATTAATTAATTAAGTAATTAAAATGAATCCATTGTAAATTGCCAGAATTAACTTTTATCAGCAAATTAATTGAATACAAATATTTTATTTAATCCAATGAGTTAACATTTTTGAGACTGAACAATTAAATACGAAATTAAAAATAATCACTTGCAAAACACATGAATCAATTTTTATCAGCACAACTTATACAATTATTACACGGAGGAAGATAAACTGTTTAAACGACTCGATTAAAAATTCTAATACACAATACACATAAACATGACTAGTAAAATTAATCAATTAAAGCTTAATTCGATGCTCATGGCATACTTACGAGAATGAAATTATTTACGTAAATCCTGTCCGTGTCTATACGAAACTAAAAGTCCTATAATTCACTTTCTGTTATAAAGCCTAGTTTATACAGATATTAAATTGAAAAAATTATTACGCAACGTTGTATAATGTTTGAAATTATAATTGATGACTTTCATTTATTTTATTTTTTTGCAGAGTATCCCCCGTGTCAACCAATAGTGTCATCTCCAGCGAAGGCTACGTGTTATTCTATGAAATGGCTGGCCAAAGCTCCCACCTTTAACTAACATCTCGTCTAAATTATATAATGTAAAATGTAATGTACATATATACGTATATATCTATATACATATAATTTCTTTTAGATATAACCATAAGAATGCCACTTGACGCGTCTTTTTATGTAGTGTGCAATCTCCTTGTATAAACATAATAACTACAGCAAAGAAAAGCAACAACACATCTATTATACTACTATAAAAAAAAGAGTATACTTTAGAGAGAGACTTTCGACTCATACATTATCTTTGAAGAAAAGTATGTATTTCTACTATATATTCTATAGACAAAAAAAAATGGAGACTCTTATATAAATGTGAGAAAATACAGTCATTATGCAGACAAAAAAAAAATAATAGAAAAGGATGCAAATGATGAGTCTATTTTATAGGGTGAAACGTAAAAAAAAACAAAGCATTATGAGTAAAAAAAACGTAATACATACACCTATTTTTTAAAACTGAAGAAGAAGAAAAAAACTGAAAAGTAAAAAATAATAATAAGAAGTCGTAAGAGTAATTTTTTTGTCAAAATGTTCAATTGAATTGAATGTTACTTTACCATACAACTTCAGAGGTACTATCTCGTAAATAACACAAACCCCGAGGTTTGTTACTAGACTTGTTTTCATCCCTGTATAAAAAAAAAATGGAAAAAAAATACATGCATGCATTGTAGAAAAAATCTGGGTATCCCACTTGTCATTCTGTAAATGAATATTATTATGGAAAAAAATTGCAATTAAATGACTCTTCCACTGTAAAAGAAGGGTTACCAGCCAGTACTTGTTCGTAGGGAAAAAAAAGAACATTTTCAAGAGTGAATTTTCACATCTCTCTAAACTGATACTAATTCTCTGTAGTTTTAAATGCATTTTTGTTTTTTAAATAGTAATTTATGAGAAGGAATTACGGAGGGTCGGGATAGATTATACAAAGAATTACTGGAGACGAATTTGTAAATCAATTTCTTAACACAAGGAATTAGTTTTCCGAAAATGGGAAATTTTAGAACACTGGATTTCTTATTCGAATTCGAATTTTTGAAGGAGAATAAATTTCGACAGGGAATTAATTTCGCCAAATAAATGTTTTCCGTCATTGCTTTTCCGCATGCGCAATTAAATTGTTGCGGAAATAGGAACGCATTGCAATAAATTTCTGATTTGATGGCTACAAAAGCCACTGGAAAAGTTCATTGTTATAGGCAAAGAAATTAAGCCAGAAAAGTTGCTCCAATTATGGTAAAGTTTTACCTAACACTGCAATAAAAATCCCCGACCCACTCTGTACAATTCTTTTTACTTTATCTCTGTTCTCTATCTGCCATATAAATATTAGAAAAAAAGAACAAATCCACGTAAACAGTAATTTTTTGCTTGGACAAATCTGGATGTAATTAAAATCCTCCTTTTGGTGCATCTGAGAAAAAATGAATGGTCAGTTCAAAGTATTTGATACACCAAAAAAAAAATGTGTTTTGTAACAAAAGCATGTCCGAGTCCGCGTACTTTTCTAAAAAAAAACGAGTCTGATTTTTTTTAGAGATATTCACCTGTATGACTTGATTAATAATAGTTAAAAAAAACATGATGGTTGTTTTTTTTGTCCACAATGCTCTTCATGTGGAAAAACTACCCTCTGGAAGGGGGTAGATGCATACACATTTAAAAAAAACGCAAAACTTACTACTAATTATAAAATATCTTCGAACCATTATTAAGAAGACTCATTGTGTTGACGACCATTATTATTAATGAATTAATACTTGGTACTGCCTTATAATTTATAATACGAGCAAATCTAATCTTTTTCTTTGTTTTATAATACGTTAGGAAACATAGGGTATTTCTATAGATGTTAAAAATTGTATGTATGAATTTTGTTTTTGTATGGGAAGTCTCCTTTGAATTATTACACCTGTGTCAAGTATTTACGCCTTTTATTATGTATTCATAATTATTAATATTTAATTATCATTATTATACCATTGTTGAAATCCGTGCTGGTTGTTTATTGTACCAAGAGAAAACACGGCTCTGTCAGGCTCTTACTATTATTATGCAGGAACAGTCGAGAAACAAAGTCCTAATTGTTAGTAATTAGTATACTTTACTAATCTATATAGTTTTGGAAGAAATAATTTAATTACTATTAATATTAGATCTATAGCAAAGTACGACTATAATCATTATGTTATAATTATTATTATTATTAAAAAAAAAGAAACCAAACGTGTGATTTCGTCGGGCTTGCATGTAAAAATTTGAGAGAGAGATAAGATAAAAAAAATCTTTGTAGGTAACAAAAATGATAATAATTGTTACGATTACTGTCAATTAATACCATGTAATTTAGCATTTAAATATTAGGGATTAGTTATTTTAAAACAACAATTAATCGTATCTGTGGTGCAATAAGGGAAAAAGAAGGACGTCTTACATAAGTCCATAGTTTTGTTTTAAAAAATACATGCGAGGAAAGAGTCATTAAAGCGCTCCCCGCTCCAAACGTATGAAGTTCAGGGGCATTTGACGTTTGAAAACGTTTACGCCCACGAGCGCTTGACTTTTGACTACGTTTGACGTTCTGGAAGCGTTTGGCATTTAAGAAAGTTTGAAGTTTCGGGGTTGGCTTTTGAAAACGTTTGGCGTATCAAAGTTGACTTTCGAAAACGTTTGACGCTTCAAGGTTGCTTTTGAAAACGTTTGACGTTTCCGAGGTTGCTTTTGAAAATGCTTGACATCTCGGAGCTGACGTTTGATTACATTGCATGTTTTAGCTTTGGCTCTCAGGACGTTCGGTGACAGCGTTTGAGGCTTGGGAACGTACGAAATACGTCAGTACCTACAGTTTCCAGTTTCTATTAATCAAAAATTCGTCAATGTCTCTTCCTGTAGCCAGGTTAAAAATGTTTAATTAAAAAAATTCCTGATGAAAAACACATGAACAGATATGAATTATAGAAAATAATCACTTGAAAAAAAAAACGATTTAGCTGGTAAAATCCTTTTCATTTGTCTACGCCAAAGATGTTCCGTGATAATAATTTGTTTTTGCACCAGGGTATTGCTATAAAGTTATTCGGTTAGCTAGTGACCTTCATGGGCATTTCGTCAATAATCCCATCGTATTAGTGACTGTAAAAGGACAAAAAAACGTAAATGAAATTTTACATAATATAGAACCAAATGTATAAAAATCACCAGTGAAAAAACCAATTAGATTTGTACGAAATTATAATATGTAATATCCAAAGAGTAATCAACCAAGTACTTTGCTTTAAATGCAATCTCTGTAATTATTATTGTACAACCTAATTATTATTACAACCTTCGTTATAGTTGTATAAGAATTGATCCAGTCTTGTCATCCTTTATTTTCTCCTTACAATGCATATAATACAACGTGATGGAATTTGATTCTGGTATACTTTTGAGAAGAAGAGTCACATTTGAATTGTTATATGTCAAAATACGTATGCCTCCAATAATATTAATTAATGTAAAAATATTAGTTCTTCATTACAATCACGTCAAATTGTACGGGATTAAAAATTAAAAAAATAAAATAATGTGGATGCTGGTAGGTCGAAAAAAATATTGTTTTCCGAACAAGTGTGATTGACTACTCCATGTTAATAATTATTAAAGAAGAAAAAAAGTGCAGATAAAAGAAACGGCATGTATAGGAAAGTCTGACATTTGTTGAATTATTATTACTAAAAAAAATCGAGATCAAAAAATATATATTACATTGTTGTTTCTACTCCTCACCTATGTCATTAATGTATAGGGCTACAAAATATGAAAGAAAAAAGAATTACATTAATAAATAAATATTAATTGCTAATATACAAATCAAGTGTCTCAATAAGAAATTATCCTCTCATTTCGTTCTTGGTTCACTCATATTTCTCCATCGACGAAACCGATTTGTTTCGGCATGAGAAAATGAAAACTTTAAAATTTGTTTGCAAAGGTTCGTCAAAAGGGATTTTTGCATGGAATGTATATGTATGCTTGCATCTGTCTTCATGTGGCATAACAAAAATAGTTTATTGAGAATAACAGTGCCGGGATCTTGAACGAATTAATTTAAAACAAGGAATTCTCGGGATTTCTTAGCTAACCAGCTAAAGATTACAAAAAAATGCATTCATTATGTAACCACGTAATGAGATGTCATCATGTCATTGTTGTTGGTTGTTGCAGCTTGCAACGTTGCAACCGAACCCCATACGAAGCAGAGACAACTGAGTATAACCCAATTGTCTCTGATTCGAAGCTGGAAAAATCACAATTTTGTCCTCCAGACTGACTAAAGAATAAATGATGATAGAATATCCTGAATAACGTAAAAAGGAAAATGACAATCAAACAAATCAAACTTAACTGCAATTATTTTTTTATGCATGTAAAATACATACTCATTAGTATCACTTACCATATCGACGGTTTTCAAATACACGATTTTACCATCTCCCTCCGACGTTAATACCGAAATTGATCTCCGTTCGTCCTTGGTGCACTTTACGATTTAACGCTTTATCTTAGCAGAGTATGTACTGACTTCTTCTATCTTTAATATTTACGAATGGAATAGCACGATTGTATGAGCTCTACTGCGTATGTTTTAATGACAAAAAAAATGATTATATCGTCGTTCAAGTATCAAAGTTGACCAAGTTCATTGTAACTTAAATGCAGACCTGACTAACGGAGTTTTTCTGAAGGAATTCATAAGTTCAAAGTTGACCAAGTGCACCAATGCTTTCAGGCGGCGCGCCTTAGCTTAACGTATATAGATTAGATAAGGCGCGCCGTTTGATAGCACAGGTGGCACTTGGTCAACTTTGACCTTACGAATTCCGTCACAAAGACTCCGTTAGTCAGGTTTTTGCATTTAAGATAAAACGAACTTGGTCTTTTGGCACTTAAGCGATGATATATTATTATGGTTATTATTATTATTCCTCCTTAATCAGATGTGATGCGATCAAAACGTATACATACTGTTTAGATAAAAAGGTGTATGCCTCCCGGGTGCCAAAATCAGAAGAATTGCATACATCGGGTGTTTTGAATAAAAGAAGCATCCGAGATGTCGGGCAAGGGCCCTTCTCCCAGGTCACTTGGTCGTTACAGGCAATGTGACCTATGTGACACGGTCAAATATGTGAATTTACTTGAAAATCCTAATGGCCAACCGTGCTGTGAGAACAAAGTACCGCGGGATCATGACTACTGCATATTTTTTGACTTTTTCCAGATCTTCCAATTTGCCATACCTGTTGTTTTTCCAATGATAAAGCGAAATTGGTACAGGATCCGAATTAAGATGAAAGGAGACAGGCATTATTTGACGGAAAATGATTTAACAGTGACATTAAATGTGGATGGCCTGCCTCTGACGAATTGCTCCAAATTATCCTTGTGGCCCATATTCGGATTCGTCGATGGAACTAGCCAACGTACGCTTAAGGAAAATATAATGATGTTCGGATTCTGGATTGGCAAACACAGTGGAAAACCAGATTTTAAATTGTTATTAGAACCAATAGTCCGGCATTTCATACCATCCAAAATGGTTTTCACTGGAAAATGCTTGACGGCTCAGTAAAAGTGTCAAAAGTACTAATTTCAAGCGTATTGTTTCTACTGTACTAGACTTCCCACCATTCATTATGCATGCATTGCACCTGGGGGTTTGCAAAACACTCAAGGATCATTTGGTTCGGGGCAAACAGGGAGCAGTTTTTAAATTTTCGACTCAACAGCTTCTAACTATCAACGTCTATCTCAAAAGGATGAAGCCGAATTTTTTTTGAAAATGTTTGCAACAATACACGCGTCAGAGGACGAGGACATATGATTGATGGGAGATTTCGGAAGTGGACGCAATGAAAAACTGTGAGCCTGCAAAGATTTGTATCCAAATCGTGCATATGCCCCGATCCATCCTCAATGTATGTTTTGGAATGGGTTTCAAGTGCAACCTTAGGACCTCGAAGTTGGTAAAAGGCACTAAGGTCAAAAATTCCTGAAGAAAATAACTGCAAGACGCAATGGTCAACTTTATTTCAAATGGTTGAGCGATATGCACTTGCAGACAAGCGTAGAAAAAACACTGATTTGTTTACGAAGCACAAAATGTTGACTCAGACTCAATACGCTAACATTAAACCGTTAAATGACAATGAAAACAATGTTATCAAACAATTAGTTCATGTTTTAGGCCCCGTCAAAGTGGCGCTAGAAATGTTATGCAGCGCCGATATTAACTTGCTAACATTCAACGAAGTCTACCGTCTTCTGATAGAAGAACTTCGAAAAAATAAAACCGAATTCGGAAAAAGCATACTGCATCACATAATAGCAAGAATCTCTGAACGAGTAACGAAGTGGTTCAACGTCCTGTATACTTTACACCACGGACTACCGGATGAGGACACCGATGAACCGTTGGAGACCACCGTTTACATCGGCAGCAAAATCGAATTACAGCGGGACGTTAAGCAGTCCGTCCTGAAGTTACTAAAGGGATTACTTCCTCCAGAGCAACAACCGAATTCGGACGAAGATATAACGGAGTTTCCAATTGGACACGTGCAAGAAAGTCAATCTGACTCCGATGAATGCTCTTCTCTGATGTCTTATGGAGGAATTAAACAAGACGCCTAAGCAGGTATAGCAGCAGAAGACTGGATATTATTTCATTATTTTGTTTGTGTCATGAATGGCAGTTTGCAAGTCCTCAGTTAATGATTTAA
>JAQGBT010007400.1:0-11044 GCA_034698585.1 Disparrhopalites patrizii
AGTGATTCTGACGAGTGACTTAAACATGTTCGGACGACTTGTTTACGCATTGGCATTACAGTCAATTCTCTTTATAACGATTTAGCAAGATGCAGGTGGACATATTTAACCATTAACCATTACAGAAAATAATGCAATGCCCGTTATAAGGAAAAACATAAGCTTGTGACGTGTGGAAAAAAAGTGAAAAAACCGCTACATTGAGAGAAATATGGCGAAATGTGGCCTAAAACGGTCATAGAAAAAAATGAAAAACCGCGGGAGATTCAAAACTTGAGGAAAACCGTTATGGTGCCAAAAATATTTGAAAGCGTGGCCTGAAACCCTTATTAATGAAAAATGATTAACCGCGGGGTATTAAAAACTTCCCCGTTATAGCGAAAAAACCGTTGTAAAAACAGCGTTATAGAGAGTGATTTTCTCATTGAAAATCTCTCACGGACGTTGATGATCACCGTTATAACGCGTAAACCGTTAAAAGGAGGTCCGTTATAGAGAGAATTGACTATATGAAGTATGGAACGCTCATTGGTGAAAAAGGTAAAATAGATAATTTGTTTTAAAAAATTATCAGTACGCCGAAATGTTATTATTCGTAATTTTTGGAAAACATTATTTAGCTGAAGAATTACTTTTGGTTGATAATTTTTATCATGAGATTAAAAACAGTTTCTGTAAAAATTCTAATTTTTGAACATGGCACAGAAAAATAACTTTGAATACAGTCGACTCTCTCTATAACAGTCCCCTGTGTGACAGTACTCTCGTTATAACAGCAGCAAAAAATACCTCCCCTCAAAAACTTTCTCCATTTGTTAACATAGAAACGTCTGTTCTCTATAACAGTTTTTCGCTATAACAAGCGAAATTTAATGCTTTATAGGGTGCTGTTATAGCGAGAGTCTATTGTAGCTATGACTTTGAAATTTCTTGTTTCATCTGCAAAGGTTTTCTTATTTTTATATAGTTCCACAATACAATTCTACCGAGAAAACACGCTTCGGCTTGTCCCTGTTGGAACCGTTGTGGGAACATACAATGTTTCCGAATGTTTGTTCCTAAAAACGAAATAAAAAAAATGGACTTTGCGGTTTACTGTGGAATCTCTACATAACAACTCTGAAGGGAAGGACGAAAAATATTGTTACTGAGAAAAAATGTCATAAAGAACATTAAATATGTACCTTACATGTACGAAGGGCTGGAAAAATAATGTTGTTGCAAAGGAATGTTGTTATAAAGAGACTTGTTATAGAGAGACTCCAGTGTAGATATCTTTCTCTGTAAATCCGCAATACAATTGTATGCATGGAATGCATGTTGAGTACTCCTAGCATTGCATAACAGCGCTTAGCATGCATCATAAATCGCGTGACAAATCTGCTGTAAATTCAGGAATAAAAACGCAGAAAATACTCGCAGACACGTAATGGATACGTAATATATTGTTTAATATAAACGTAAATCGAGTAATTTTGAAGCATTGAGCGTCAGCGCGAGTAATATGCTTAACCTGGCTCACGCGTTCCGAAGAAAAAAAAATTAACTCCGTAGCTACATGCATCATATTTGTGTTAAAAACAAATAAAAAACACTACCCTAAAATTATACGCCAGCAAATACGAATAGCATTCTTGACGTGCAAATATTTTCTCAACAATAAAAACAGCCATTTTAAACATGTGACTTACGAAAGCCGCCAATTGATACTGGCAATAAAAAAGGCTTCAATGTGCATACCGATAATTATTATTTCGGTTTGTTAACAGCACAAAAAATGCATTGATGACTTGATGATCTAAAATAAGAATTTCTTTCCATCCCAAACCGCCGACCTTTCACAGTACAGAGACATATGAAGAAGCTACGTACAAAGAAGCTCTAAATTGTTTTAATTTTCTAAATCAAAGCTCTAATTTAGAAAAAAAAAGAAATATGGAACGATTCAAGGGAATATTAATTTTTCTTTACCTTATTTTTACGTTGGTAAGTCATAAAAGGAGGCTAGTACGTTTATTTTTGCCTTCGCGTCGTTTAAACGTGTTCCACTATCTCATACAGTGGAGTCTCTTTATAGCAACATTTCTATATATTATTTAGATATTATTTCTATATAATATATTATTCTATTTCTATATATTATTTCTATATATTATTTACTAACATCATTATTTTTTCCGCCCTTCGTACATATACTAGGCTACATATTTTATGTTCTATATAACAACTTTTCTCTGTAACAATATTTTTTGCCCTACCCTTCAGAGTATGGGGACTCCACTGTAATTGTATTTTTGCTATCACCAGGTGAAATTTGCCAGCAGCGATCCGTGCGGAGACGAATCAATGGTGCTCGGATTCCCAGCCGCTATGGAAGCATGCAAGATTTTTAGGGATTCACGACTATGTCTATCCGCGTGCCTTCACCTTGAGCTGGGCATTGTAAGTAACAAATAAACAAATACAGTGGAGTCTCTCTATAACAGCATCCAAAGGAACACAAAATTTTGCTGTTATAAAAGGAATGCTGTTATAAAGACACAATTATTATTTATTCTATGTACAAGGTGCTGCGAATTTCATGACGTTATGGAGAACATGCTGCTATAAGGGGTGCTGTTATGGAGAGACTCCACTGTATGTGATGTATGACTTGGTTGCTTATCTGTGCAGGTGCAGTCTTCTCCAGCACTGCAAACGTATTACGTTACTTCCATAAGCAGCTGCATACACACTACAGTGGAGTCTCTCTATAACAAGTCTCTTTATAACAAGATTATTTTTCCCGTCCTTCGTACATTTAGTGTATACATATTAAATGTACTATATAACAACATTTCTCTGTAACAATATTTTTTCCCTTCCCTTCAATGTTGTTATAGAGAGATTCCACTGTAGTAGAATATACGCATTAGTATATTATGCATTTTATTTTAATAATAATGGAATGATGTGGTTGTCCCATGAATGATATAGATGAAGGGAAAGGAAAGGGAAAGAGCAAGAATGTTTATATACAAAACGTTCAATAATACGGAACGTGAAAGAACAAAAGTCGTCATAAAAAGTCTCTTCAATAATATGGAGGACGAAATTCAGAATAATGCTTACGACGCGTGGTTCAAAGTTGCAAAGGAAACAAATATTTTTGGGAGACCCATCAACTTCGCTAGACGTCCAACTTGCCAATTTATGCTGGTATACGTAGACCATGTACAAGTAGTTACCAATAAGGTAAGCTTATATTGAAAATTGAATATGTATTTTCGTAATATGTAACATATCCCAGATATTGCTATAAAGGGATGGTCAAATAAAATATGTTTTTGTACAAATTGTTTTTGAATATTTCTGCAAAAATTTCTGAAGTATGTTTTTGTACAAATTAAATTGAAATATCATTATCAACAAATAATGTTTTTGTACTGTAAAGAATTTTTCTTTACTGATTTTACTATGATAACACAGTTGCTAATGGAAAGATGAAGCTTCAGATGAAATTGACTGTTAGCAATTCTTGATTCATTTAATGTGATTTGATTGGCCATCTTATACATAACGCTTTGAAGCTTTGCTTGTAAAAATGATGAAGCCTTGTTAATTTCTAACTGCAATCACTTCTTGTCTAACTCTCACTCAATAAACACAAGCTTTGCTTTGTCTCCTAAATTCTATTTTATTTCCTGTGGTTGTATTAAATTCCCATAGAATAAATTAGTCCCAGTTGTATTAAATTCCTGGAAGAGGAGAGGCTCCTCCTATACTCTTTGGGACCTTTTGGTCCTCATAATTTTAATATGTAAAGATTCTCACTGAGCCTGCAAGAAGAATCTTTACAGTACAAATTGGTGAGTATTTTTGTCAAAATGTCCAATAGCGTGTTTTTGTACAAATTAATTTTAAATATCTTTACAGAAAAAAGTAATTTTGAAAAACGTCGTTAGATATATACGATCGTATCGAAAGGTGTTCTCAGCAATTGTGAATAAAATTAAGACTAAATTATCTCCAACACAAGTACTTTTATTGGGTGTAATTTTATCTGAATATTAGAATTATGATTTTGAAAAAAAATATTTTTAAATATATTCGTGAACATTTGTGGGTTAAATTTATGTGAAAATATTGGGAATATACTTGCAAACATTTATATTACTGGCGTAACTTGAAAATATGTTACGAAATTGTGCTAGAAATGTTTGCCCCATTGTTATTTTTGGAGTTTAATAATACATTAAAAAATTGTGAGAGCGTTTCTGGAAGTTACTGAACAATATGTGTTAATTTCTTGAAATTCCAGTTTTGTTCCTTGGAAAACTCAAAAATGTTTCCCCCGGACCCGGAAGCTCGAGAGGTGATTACATACATATATTTGAAAAATTTGGATTGTATGTACAGCTGGTAAAAATTTGCTTCAAGATAACCAAGCCAGTTGTTGATATGACTGTAGCTCATCCAATGGTCATCCCAATTTGAATGTAATGGCTGGATATTGTCATATGAAGTGCTGGCTCGAGCCCGCATAGCGTGTGCATACCTAGAAGAGAAGCCTTATTGTTAATCAGCTTGCATCCGGCGATACGTCTTTGAAGTAAGTCCTCATTTTTCCAGGGCTTTGGTGTCCACAAAAATCGTCTTCTTATACAATCATTTGCATAAAACTTGACGTTCCATTTACTTCCAGCTGGATTCCAAGAACTGGTATACAATCAGCGAAATGCTGATGTTTTGGTTAGATCCGGGTGGCCAGACCGTGAAGCATCCTTTTAGCAGGAGCATTGTATCTGACAACATGAAGTGCGGAAACGCTTACATGGAGAAATTCAAAGATGCTGTTTCTAAAGGCCAAAAAATAGAATTTGATAGTGAATGCTCGCAGTTCAAGGAATATTCTCTTTGTGTTAGTAACAACTTTCAAAAGGTGAGTATTTCCAACATAGACATTAGCATGTATTTATGTATTTATATACATAAAAAAATTAAGTCTTATTTGTGTGAAGCACTTTTTTTTGCTCAATTTGTGCTTATGTTTGAATGTATTTTTTTTAATTCTCCCGATGTCATGGTTTAACCACATTTTTTCTATTTGTTTCAAATTTCCTGTGCAGGAATGTAAAATACTGGAGCCTGGTTACTATGTAGTCGATGAGGTAAGAGACAATGAGATTGCGTCATAGGAGTGTATATCATCCATTTAAAAATTTCATAATTAATGCATCTATTGCATAAAAGGCTAATCAGGGCTTAGGAATATGAACGAAATCAGAACGGAGCCAGCGCAAAATTTCTCAGCCATATTCGGATGCGCGCAGCATGCAATGGTGTACAGTCGTTCACATGCAATTTTTCACCAATACAAATGAGAGTCATGGTACAATCTTTTGAAAAACAAAAAACCGGCAAACGAACGTGCATTAAAATTTCTTCCTGGCAATCCTGCAATAAACAATTTACGCGCAATTACTTTCACGGGCAAGTTAAATTGGCAATTACGAATTTCAAAGGAAGCGATGTTGGTACAAATTTTGAACTAATACGGATGATATTCCTCCTACGACGTAATCACGCAAGATTTATTATCAGGATGAGATGGAAGGGTTAATTGCATGCGAGTGAAATTCTATAATGAAATTGGGTAGATAAATTATGGATTTATCAAGGAAAAAATTGATTTTACTTGTTATCTACAGTTTACTCTCTCTATAACAGTCCCCTGTATAACAGTACTCTCGCTATAACAACAGCAAAAAATGCTCCCCTCAAAAACTTTCTCCATTTGTTAACATTGAAATGTCTGTTGTCTATAACAGTTTTTCGCTATAACAAGCAAAATTTGATGCTTTATAGGGTGCTGTTATAACGAGAGTCGACTGTATTTATATGTATATCATTTATTTCCTGCTGGATACGTATACAGTCAATTATCTCTATAACGGACCTCCTTATAACGGCTTTCGCACTATCACGGTGTTCACAAACCCGCCGAGAACATTTTAATGATAGAATATTCCTCTATATAAAGGTTATATTTTATAACGTTTTTTCCGTTATACCGGGGAAGCTCTGAATGCCCGACCAATTAATGCCCTTTGCTATAACAGTTTTCGGCCACGCCCGCCCCCGCTATACCGGTTTTTTCAAATTTCCGAATCCCCGCCTTAAATTCCTTTTTGCTATATAACGGTTTTTAGGCGACGCCCTCACACGCTATACCGGTTTTTCGGTAGTTTCGAATCCTCCGCCATTAAAACCGTTCTTAAAGGTTTTCCTTATACCGGTTATTCGTTATAACGGTATTTCTGGCTGCTTTTTGCTAAATCGTTATAGAGAGAATTGACTGTAGCAACTAATTATGCTTGTACATCGTAAAAAAATGTAAACACTTCCACATTTTTGAACCGCAGACATTTCTTCGCCAGCCTCATATAACGATAAACGGGACGGATGTCTATGCCGACACCAGTCTATCCATGGCACAGAGATCGTGCTACGGCAAAGACGATAAGCAAATCGGTTGCCTCTATTCATGTATCTACAAAAAAACGGGCCTTGTAAGAACAAGCCATATAAAAAAAAAGATACTAATATATTACAAAGTTAAACGCTGAGATCCACGTAAAAAACGTGTATCCAGTTAAACGATTTAATCATCTATGCTTAATTGATTTTCATTTTGCCACAATGGCGCTGCAGATGGATGAAGGCAAAATCATTAGCTTGGATGAGGATCCACGATTGAAAATGATTGAACCCATTGCGGACGAGAGCTTGCTTAATAAAACGAAGCATTCCATGGACGAATGTGTGAAAGAATATATTACAAAGAAAAACCTACCGGCTTACCAAAACAAGAAGGACCAGTGCACCGTATTTTATGCTTACGTCAGATGTGTGAGTGAGCCGATATTGAACGAAGTAAGAATTCTGCTTTGATTCCCAATTTGTTATTAATATCCTCAGTTGTCTTTCTGCTAGCCTTATGTGTAATTGACGAATAAATGGCATTTTCCAGCATTGGGACGTCTTGCAGCCCGGATATTTTGCTACGGAAGCAATATGTGATGAATATTCTGAAGGAAAATGTGAAACACTGCTTAATTTGCAGGACGATATACCGGACTACTGACTTCTTTCAAATTATTTCTACTTGCTCACGGGTTAAATTTGTGCAACGTTCGATTACTCGGATTGACCTAAATATTTTAACTGTTTATCCATCCAGATATGTTTGTATTTATGAATTCCGTTACACATAAATTTAGCTTTAGCGAACGTAATCAAAATAAAATCACGTGTAATTTGGTGCAGTAGCAAAGTTACTTTATTCCTTGAATCACCCATATATGTATGCACTGGAGGGATGCCACATCCAATGACGCTAGATGCATGGTAGTGCTGCAAGAGCATAATTTGCGTTTACAGCCAATTCTATTTATGACGGCTTAGCAAAACTCAGTCAGAAAAACCGTTATAACGAATAACCGGTAACAGGATTGTGATAGAGAGAGTCCACTGTATGCTGAAAAAGAACAAAAGGTGTTAAATATATATGGAAATATTTATTGCTGTATAGCAATAATCACAAAACGGATATTAAGGAAATTAAGGGCACCTGCGGACTTTTCCATTGACAAATGCATCTCGTGCAGGTGGAGCACGACACCACTTTAACAGAGCACGAAAGCACTAATCTTGAGAAAATTTCGAACCATGGAAGGAAGAAGGGCATTGCTAATTTCGATTTACATTTTTGCACTGGTAAGTCCGAAACTATGTCTGGTATTGTTATAGCTTTGTTCATATATTTTATTTTGCGTTCAAATAAATCAGAACTGTATAGCTATGTATATTTGTACATTTTCACCAGGTGAAATTTTCCTACAGCTTATGGGAATGTGAAGCTGAATTGGAATGGGCAGCGGAAATCCCAGCCGCAATGCAAACATGCGTGATTCACTTCGATATGCCGCGTTGCTATTCCTGGTGCATCCACCGAGAGCTGGGCATTGTAAGTAGCTACATATATATATGAAAACAAATCAATAAAATGTACGTGGAATATATCCGAATTTCGATAGTTCGAATACACTTTTAAAAGTTTTAATTCCGATACCAATTATCAAAATATTTCGATGAATTCCGATTAAAAATTCCGATTACGAGTCCGATTACCAGCCCTGGCATATATGAACACAAATTGTGTTATTTCTATAAGCTACTATACACCACGTTAATAATAAACATAAATGATATTGATGCATTATTTGAGTACGGTTTTTATACAGCTGACTCGCGATCATAAGGTTATTACAAATGAAAGAACACCAGTCATTATAAAAAGCCTCGTGAATTACCTCACCATACCATACTAAGATCGTTTCTACGACGCCTGGCTCGCGGCTGTACAAAAGATAAGTGAGCAACCATCTGAGGATCTTTATCAGGAGGAACCAGACTTCTCGTATGATGCAACATGCTCTTGGATGAGGGACTACTTCGAAACTATTAGAACAAATCTGATAGGCAATGTAGGATTATTTTTTAATTATAAATTTAGATATATTAAAGTGTATTTTGAACCAAACCCAAAGTCTGAGACGCCAATCGCCGCTTATATACTAAATTAAATTTTACCAGAGACTAAACTACAAAAACATCACATATGCGTGCATAATTTGTTACTTCTGTTGACATTTGTTGAGGCAATTGTTTCAAATTTTACACAAATTCACTAGTGTATGATAAAGATCTTGTGATTTAGTGTATTTACACAGTTGAAACACTTGTTTAAAAAATATTCCTGGCCGGTATTGGAATATATTCAATTTTAAATCAACTTCAAATCAACTTTTGTAGTTGATTTGCTATTCACATTCAGGGATAATAATTTTTGTTTATATTAGAATACCAAATTCATTACATATACCCAGGGATTATAATCTAGGAGTATGTAGTTTGCCTTGTTGCATGAATTACATAATCCGAGTAGACCGCGTTTATTATCCATTGCGAATCCCGAATAAAATTAATATTCGTCAATGCGATTTAGCTGCTTTCGCAAGATCAATGGCAATAAAATTCGTCATAATTTAATCATTTGAATTATACACATAACAAAACACATGAGTTTGAAATTTACTCCGTTTCAAGCGAGAGGTAAGTGGATTTTTGGCGGAATGTACCATTTACCAAGGGATGTATGCAACGTGTTGAGTAAAGCACGTATATTTTATAAACGTTATGCAGCTTATTCCACATAAAAATATGACTTCATCCATAGTCAAAAATCATTACTTTTCTAATCACTTACCGCATTCCCAGATTTTGTTGATGAAAAAGCACGCACTTGCTGTTTCTACAATTAATTGCCAGTTGCACATCCTGTGAACTTCATTTTTGGAATTCAAGATTAGCACCATAAGAGCCACTCATGGGGAAAAGCGTAGCGGCATTATCGATTCATTAAGTTTGCTCTGACATATGACTTCCTGTCGCAGCCTTCAAAGTGCTTAATGCGGATGGGATAATTCATAAGCAGTATATTACTATACTATACATAATTTGCGCAGCACAAAGGCGGCTACACCAAGAATGACAATTGATTTAATGGGCTTGTTTACTCATTTTATATTATTTGCTGAATAATTTATGAATGAAAATTTCGTATATGTTCCCTTAAAAGTAGAGACAAGATTGAGCCAAGTTACGTTCGAGAATTGGAAATAAATTTGTTTTTGTCGGGATTCCATACCTTCAATATAGTTTTAAGCCAGTGGCGTCAACAATGTTTTGGCGTACGCAGAGAACGGCGCAATCAGCCATTAATGTGCCACTGGCAGTTGTCATATTGACTTTGGTCTTGTCAACGTTAGTTCAGGTAAGTTTCACCGCATTTGAAGTTACGCAAAAAAACAAATTATCACAGTTATTCACCAAAACCGGTTTTTTATTTGCAGGCAAGACGGAATTTCATTCCTCAAGTGATATGCGGAGACGAAACGCACGAGAGATCGAAGCAGTTGAGTGAGGCCGAGAGTGACTGTTTGACCTACAGAAAGCTTCCATATTGCCAGGCGGCCTGCATGCGTCTCAAAATGGATGCGGTAGGACAATGTTTAATGGACCTGTTCAAAAACTCACGGACATGGTAGATTTGCTGCAGACATTTGCATTTTGTGCTGTCCAAAATAGTTTGATCTAAATTTCTTCATGCGCAGATGGACCAGTACAACGTGCTTTTATTGGATAATGAATCATATAACATGTTCCAATTCATGCCATGGGAGAAAGTATTGGCATTCTATCCTAAAATGAAGGCCTGCGCCGTAGTTTATAATACAAGGATATATGGCTACTACAGACGTGGGTTGGCATATCGGGATGAAAGCTGCTCCTTTTTCCAGGATTACGCCAGATGCTCCAGCAACGCTGTGCGAGAGGTCGTTATTTGTTTGTTTTATTTTTAATTCTTTCAACGGTTTACCTCTTGAGCATAAGCGGAATTTCTAAAACAGGGATTTCTAAAATTTCTGCGCATGTTTTACAAAGCAATTTTAAAACTGCAGTATGTTTACCATACCTGAATGATTGTGCTTACAATAAATAAAATGTATAACGATTTATAAATGGACCTGTGCATTTACAGGTGAACTGCACCATTCTATGGCCCGGATATTTCGTGTACAATTGAGCACTCCAGACGTTATGTGGCCATTGTGTAGGCTAACGCATTGAAATTTTTGAGGCATTAATAAAATAAAACATTTATCATTGAAAATTTAAGAGGATTAATGCCTAATTTTACATATGTATTTATATATGGAAAATACCATGGACATAATTCATAGCTATTTTATTTCATTCCGAGAAAGACGCCGGTTTGCAACGGAGGAATTTGAAGGTGTTGGTCAACATGAAAAGGCTTTTAGGTGTACAGTTGACTCTCGCTATAACATCGCCCTATAAAGCATCAAATTTCGCTTGTTATAGCGAAAAACCGTTATAGAGAACAGACATTTCTACGTTAACAAATGGAGAAAGTTTT